>JBCFYV010001739.1:0-45882 GCA_039000515.1 Timema cristinae
CACCCCAATAAACCGAGACCGGATTCAAACCTCGATCTCCACCCCATCGGCAGTCAGTCACGGGGATAGAGCGCTTTAGAGCCTAGGGCACTGGCTTTCCTTTCTCTGGGTCTGGGCTCACCGAAGCGAGTTAAATTCACCTCCTCGTTCCTAATACATTATCGTAATTAGTACATATACGTTCAACCCGAACGGCTTGTGAGACGCAGTGATATTTTTTTTTTACATAGATCTACGAGGCTACGATCTCACACGTCCATAACAGACTCTGTAGTGCAGACTTGAGTGAAGAAATGACCCTAAAGCATAGGATGATTCCCGGCTAGCTCAGTAGCAGAGCATTGTCGCGCTAAGTCAAAGGTACCGGGTTCAATTTCTATGTATGGTGTCATTTTTCTACTACTCACATATCTAATCTAAATGAATAAACGAATTACATTAAAATTTTGATTTCTGTGAAGCCCGGCATATACCCGAGGATATGAGTCCGGTTTTTTTGTTTCGACCCGTAAAATTATTTTTAATATTATCAATGACCGTATCGTAATCCGTGCTCATGTAAAGTAATCGGTCGTCTGACGTCATAAGAGTCGTCAAAGCCATCGTGCACCACCTGCAGTCAACTATTTTCTTGTCTGTGATGCCACGAGTGTATGTTACATTATTAAAGGTAATGAGGGAGTTTTACGGTCTCACCCTCTTCAAGCCTACCCCCATCACCGCCCTTCTCCCCCCCCCCTCTCATCCCCAAAAAAAGGATACGTGACTGGCGTGGACTACAGAACAGTATCATTTTAATCAAATTTAAAATACAAATCGACTCTATTCTTGCCTTTCCCCTTATTTATAATAAATAAAAAAACTGTTTTATTAACATTGCATGGTTCCACTGTGGTGTAGTTTAGTACAGCTTGTTTTTCAAATTGCTACCGCGGAGCCCTTGGGCTCTGGTATTTATCTCAGGTTCCGTAATGCAATTCTATAATACTCTTTATTTGTTTTAACAATATAAAATAGCATCATTAATAAGGATTACCACTTTTTTTTTCAAATCTAGATTAAGGTAATTTACCAAAGACACCGTCAAAACCTGTGGTGTTTTCGGTGTTAAAAAAAACTTTTATGCTTGTATTATTATTATTATCACCGCGTCTTACTACCCATTCGGGTTATACGCACTTACGCTAATGTGTAATGGTAGGGTGATTGTGAGATGAAATGAAAGGACCTACAGTTTAACGTGGAATCCGAACCACGGTGGAGGCCTGGCATTCCCCACATTCACAAGATGTCTTATCAGAGGTGAAGAAGGGTTTGGTAATCAGATAAATCTGTGCCGGGACCGAGGATTGAACCCCGGCCGCCAGCACAGAAGTCTGACACCTTACCCCTAGACCGCCAGGTCAACCCTTTATGCTTGTAAAATTTAACTGTAACTATTGAATGTTCATAATATTAATGTGAAATATTTTATGAGTACTCCAAAATGGTTTTTTTTCTGTTACAAGGGCTACTTCTATCCAAAAAAGTTTGGGAAACTCTGGCTTAGAAGATAGGGCCAATTTTAAAATCCAGTATGGTAAGATACTTTCCCTTTCTTACAAGGGGCAATTTAAAAAATAAAAAAACGTAAGAAAGGGAAAAGCAGTTTCGGGGCACATATTAATCCTGTGTTTATGGATCCTGAGATGAAGGATAACATGTGGGGGTTTGGGGGGGTTTGGGGACCCGGGGTGGGATCCTGGTGGCAGGGGGAGGTGGGGGGGATTTTAGAGGACATGATGGTGTTTTTTTCTGAAGGGTGTAGGTTGGTGGAGGAGGACTTGGGGGGGGGGGGGGAGGGGGGGGAGGGGGGGGGGCAGAGGACACAGGGATGCGCGGAGGGCTGGGGGATGGCTGAGAGGGGGGCGGGGGAGACTAGCATCGGGGGACAGGGTTTTCTCTCCCCCCTCTCTCTCCAGGAACAACCTGGATATGACAAGTTTTCTCCTTGCTCTCTCTTCTCGAGGGAAACCCCCGGGGGGAGGGGTTATCTCTCGCATCGGAGGGGAGTGTTTAGACCCCCAAAGGTAGGGTTATAGGCGCCCACACGGTAAAGTGTTTCGGGGGGAGTTGACCTAGTGACTACGTTGCACAGCTGCCTTAAAAGGCGTACATTAAATAACGTAAAAGTATTAGAAAAAAATTTTCTTTTCAATGACATTTAAAATCAAAAATACTTAAGTAGTTTTCCATTGAGGGTCTAGATCTGGGTATTTGGGGGAGGGGGGGGGCCCGGGGCTTGGGCCATAAATTGGTGGTCACCCTATCTTTAAACCCGGGGTAGCTAATTACCTTTGGGCAAAATTTGGGGGGCCCGCATTTTTGAGGGAGGTGGGATGAAATAATATTTCCAAAAAAATTGACAGAGTTGGAGATGGGTCACGGTACCGTTTTTCTTCAATAAAACTGTAAATACTCGATTCGGTGTCGTTTTCTTTCTGTACTCTGCCAAGTATCAAGTTTGGTCCCGCGAAGATTTTCGACCTCACCGTCTTCAATAGAGGATACCGAAAGCGGGTCTGCTACTTGTTCAAAGGCCTCTCTACCGCCACCAAAAAACACCATCCGAACTTTGAAGGTAAGTGTTAAGTGTATAAGTGTCTAAGTGTCTAAGTGTCTAAGGTATAAGGGTGAAAGTGTCAATTTCGTAAGTGTCTAAGTGTGTAATATGAAAGTGTGTAATGTGAAATGTGAAAATGTAAAAGGTATAATGATAAGTGTAAATGTGTAAGTGTGTAAGTGTGAAAAGTGTGAAAGTGTGAAGTTGAAAAGTGTTTAAAAAGAAGTGTAAATGTGAAAGTTTTACCCATCCTACTTGAGCTGTTCTACCCCATCCACCTCTTTACCCCCATCCCTATCTTGAGTAGTTCTTCCCAGCCCAACCTTACACCCCTATCGCTTTCTTGAGAAAAGTTCATCCAGCCCAAACTCATTGTTGCGTGTTGGGGAAACCTTTTAATCAAAAAAAAAAATCAATAAAAATTGAATTTTTTCAGGTTAAATGGAATAGTTACACCCGATTTTGGGGTGGTTGTGTGTTGATGCCGTACTTAATTAAGTCAATAAACATTGAATTTTTTTCCGGGTTAAAAGTGAATAGTTTTTTGAAATTCAATTATCAATTGCTAAAATTTATTTTTTAAAAGGGGACACTAAATATAATTTACTTTTTCAACATGAATTACTAAATATCCTAATCAGACCAAAAAATTAAAAAAATTAACTTACGGATTCTTGGGTTAATTAAATAAATTGGGGTAATATATAAATTTTACTTTAAATTGCTCAGATTATTTATTAAAAGTGACACTAAATATAATTTACTTTTTACATGAATTACGTGAAAGGGCCCAAATCAGGCTTAAAAAATTAAACAAAAAAGGGAAATATGCCCTTTAAAATTCCAAAACACAGAGTTCAGACAGATTTTTATGAAATTATGGCATTATATGAAACAAAAAAAAAGGGGGGTTGACTTCATAAAAATTTTAGGTCTTGGGGGTTTACATTTACGGTAAACCGGGACAACAGCACCCTTCAATTTTGAACTCAAAAATAATAAACCCGGTTAAACCCTAGAGGTTTTTGGGTTCTTTCCTCGGTCCTGGCCAATAATAACGATTAATTGTTTACATCATTAACTAACAATACAAGTTCAAACCTCACTTCCAGGATAATTGTGTTTAATTATCCCGTAAACCTAAGTCAATAATCATTAAATTTGTTTTCAGGTTAAATTAATATTTTAAAGTACATTTTCCAGGGGTTAAAATGTTTTAAAGAATAAAAAAACACACCTACTTGAGTCTTTTTTTGAAAAGATTTTAAACAGACTTTTTCCCAAATTCTCTTTTAAACAAAGGGGACCCGAGGGGTTTAATACTTATAAAACATGAATTACAATAGGCCTAAAAACCCTAAAAAAATAGCCTTAATTAGGCCCTTGGTGGTTACATTTACGGTAAACCCGGGGGAAACAGCATCCCTTAAATTGACACTCAATAAAAATAAACCGGGTAAACTAAGGTCCGGGTTCAATCCCTCCGGGCCCAAATTTATCAACGAATAATTTTTACATCATTAACTAACAAAAAAAGGTTAAACCTACTTTTCCTAGGGGTTTTTTTTTAAATTTCTATGTTTGTAACCCCTAAGAATATTTCATTTGAAGGGTTTTCGGGGTTAAATTGAAAAAGACATTTTCGCTGGTTAAAATGCTTTTAAAAAGGAATTAAAAAAACAAACCCCTTTTAGTCGTTTTTTTGAAAAAGGGGTTTAAAAAGAAATTTTCCTTTTTTTTTACAAAGGGGTAAAAAGGGGTTTAATACTTTTTCAACTTAATTATTAAAATGGCCAATCAACCTAAAAAAAAGCCAAATTTGGGCAGTGGTTCATTTAGGGGTGAACCGGACAAACAGCCCCTTTAAATTGACACTCAAAAATTTTAAACCTTAAAACCAACCCCTTTGGGTTTCTCCCGGGTCTGGAATAATAAACAAAAAAGTTTTTTACATCATAACAAAAAACAAGGTTCAAAACCTCACTTCCTGGGAAAAAAATTTGTGTTTAAAATCTTTCCCGAAAGACCAATCAAAAATAAATTGAATTGTTTTGGTTAAATGTAAATAGTTTTAAAGTAAATTTTCGTCATTTAAAATGCTTTAAGAATAAAAAAAAAAAACACCTCTTGAGTCGTTTTTGAAAAGAGTTTAAAAGACATTTTCCACCTCTTTTAACAAAAAGGCCGGGGGGTTTTTAATATTTATTCAACTTTAAATTTATAAAAAATGGGCCTAATCAGACCAAAAAAAAATATGACTTAATTAGGGCCTTGATGGTTACTTTACGTAACCGGGGACAACAGCACCCTTCAATTGACACTCAAAAATAAAAAACCCGGGTAAACCTAAGGTCCTGGGTTCAACCCCTCGGCCCTGGCCAATATTCAACGAATGAAATTTCACATTTAACTACAATCCCAAGGTTTTAAAACCCCCCATTCCAGGATAATTGTTTTTAAATTCTATTCCTCGAAAGACCTAATCAAAAAATCATTGAATTGTTTTAAGGTTAAATGTGAAAATTTAAAGTATTTTTTTCGAAAAGGTTAAAATTTGCTTTAAAGGAATTTAAAAAAACACACTACTTGAGTCGTTTTTAAAAAGATTAAACAGACTTTTCCACTCTCTTTTAACAGAAGGGGGACCGGGGGGTTTTTAAACTTATTAAAACAAAAAATTACGTGAAAAAGGCCCAAATAACCCTAAAAAAATAGCCCTTAATTAGGGCCTTGGGGTTACATTTACGGTAAACCCGGGGCAACAGCACCCCTTCAATTGACATCAATAATAAAAACCCGGGAAAAACCTAGAGGTCCGGGGTTCAACCTCGGTCCTGGCCAATAACAACGATAATTTTTTACATCTTTAACTAACAATACAAGGTTCAAACCTCACTTCCCTTTTGGGAAAATTGTTTTAATCTTTCCTCGTAAACTAATCAATAACATTGAATTTTTTCGGGTTAAATGTGAATTTTTTAAGTACTTTTTCGTCAGGGTTAAATAATGCTTTAAAAATAAAAAAAACACCCCTACTTGAGTCGTTTTTTAAAAAAGGTTTTTAAAAGGGACTTTTTCCCACTCTTTTTTTCAGAAGGACCCGAGGGTTTAATTACTTATTAACAGAATTACGTAATGGCCTAATCAACCTAAAAAAATTTGACCTTAATTGGGCCCTTGTGGTTACATTAGGGTAACCGGGACAACAGCATCCTTCAATTGACACTAAATAAAAAATAAACCGGGTTAAACCAGATTCCTGGGTTCAATCCTCGGTCCTCCCAATAATAACGAATGAATTGTTTACATCATTAACTAACAATACAAGGTTCAAACCTCACTTCTAGGTAATTGTTTTTTAATTCTATTCCTCTAAACCTAAGTCAATAACATTGAATTGTTTTCAGGTTAAATGTGAATATTTAAGTACTTTTTCGTCAGGGTTATAATGTTTAAAAGGAATAAAAAAAAACACCTACTGAGTCGTTTTTTGAAAAGATTTTTAAAAAACATTTTCCATTTCCTTTTAACAGAAGGACCCGAGGGTTTAAAACTTATTCAACATGAATTATGAAAATGGCCCTAATCAGACAAAAAAATATGACCTTAAATTTAGGGCCTTGAGTTAAATTTTTACGGTAAAACCGGAAACAGCATCCCTTCAATTGCACTAAATAATAAAAACCTGAAAAACCTAGAGGCCGGGGTTCAATCCCGGTCCTCCCAAATTTTTCAACGAATGAATTTGTTTACATCATTAACTAACAATAAAAAGGTTCAAACCCCACTTCCTAGGATAATTGTGTTTAATTAATTCCCGTAAGATAAGTCAATAACATTGTTTTGCTTTCAGGTTAAAGTGAATAGTTTAAGACATTTTCGTCATGGTTAAAATCTTTAAAAGGAATAAAAAAACACACCTATTAAACTTTTTTGAAAAGATTTAAAAAATTTTCCCCCTTCCTTTTAACAGAAGGGACCGGGGTTTTTAATATTATTCCCAACATAAAATTACGTAAATAGGCCTAATCAGACCAAAAAAAATAGACCTTAATTTGGGGCCCTTTGGGATGGTTAATTTTTGGGTGAAACCGGGACAACAGCACCCCCTTCAATTGCCCCAAAATAAACCTGGTAAACCTAGGGGCCCCTGGGTTCAATCCTGGGCCCGGGCAAAATCAACGAATGAATTGTTTACATCATTAACTAACAAACCCTTTCAAACCCCATTCCTGGGATAAGTGTTTAATCTATTCCTCGTAAGACCTAAGTCAATAATCATTAAATTGTTTTCAGGTTAAATGTGAAATTTAAGTACTTTTTTCGTCATGGTTATAATTTTTTAAAGGAATAAAAAAAAAACACCTATTGAGTCTTTTTTTAAAAAAGATTTTTAAACAGCTTTTTCCACTTCTTTTAAAAAGGGATCGGGGGTTTTTAATACTTATTAAACATAAATTATGAAAATAGGCCTAATCAACCAAAAAAAATTGACCTTAATTAGGGCCTTGATGGTTCATTTACGGGAACCGGGACAACACACCCTTTTCAATTGACATCAAAATAAAAACGGGGAAAACCCTAAGGTCCGGGTTAAATCCTCGGCCCGGGTCAATAATCAACAAGAATTTTTACTCTTTAACTAACAATAAAAAGGTTCAAACCCCACTTCCTAGGATAATGGTTTATCTATTCCTCGTAAGACCTAATAAATAATCATTGAATTGTTTTTCGTTAAATGGGAAAAATTTTAAGTACTTTTCGTCATGGTTAAAAGGAAATCGAGAATTTAAACGAGTAAAAATAGTTTAAACAACTTTTTCCCACCCCCCTTTTAAACAAAGGGACCGGGGTTTTTAAACACATTTTTTTTTACCTTTTTTTCTTCTTTAAGGAAAGGGGGGGCGAGGGTGGGCACCCCGGGCAACAAAAAAAAAACATTTAAACCCTTTTCTGTATTTACAGTAAACAAAAAAAAATTCACAAACAGCTTTCGTAAAATCTCCATCTACCTAGGGAATAATAAGGTTAATTTTTTTAGGGGAAATGTGTAAAATTTGAGTGGTTAAGAGACTGAAAAACCTTTATTTTAAACCATTAGGTTTAAAAACCCATCCTGGGCAAAGAGTCGAACCTGACCCCCCCAAATACGAGAGAAAGGAGTGACGATGTCAGGGAGAAAAGGTGTCAGACTTTTTTTATAAATACTCATCACAGTCGTTCCGTTTGTTTTTTTACAGCTGTCTCGAGCCAGGGGGACTGTAGCTGAATGAAAGGAGGCAAAAGGGGAAAACCAGCAGCAAAAGAGCCCCTTTTCTTCTTTTTCTCCGCCAGCCATTTTTATATCCCCCAAATAAAGGGAAAAAAAGTTTTTAAACTCCCGTAAATTAGCCCGAATGAGCAACTTTAATTAATTATTAAAACGTATACCCAACACAAGAATAAAGCTTTAATTGAGCAACCCCCGGGGGTTATTAAACCCTCGGCGTTTAAACCCCCAAATGGGATATAGTGACAGATCCGGACACTTTTGATCGTCACATGACTTAGGTAGGGGATTTCCCCATTTTGATTTTACCGGGAACCTTTTGGGTCCTCATTGAAACTTTTGAGCAAGGTCACCCCCGTAAAAACCTATTCATCACTAAGAATTGCCTACAAGGACCCCGTCCAGTTTCTTGTCGCTGCGGGGGGTATATACGTAAAGACGGTAAAAGAAAAAATTTGCAAATGACTCGAAAAAAGGTAAATTGCAGCCTCATTTGCGATTTTTGACATCCCCCCCCGGGGTAAATTTAGAAAGGGTTTTTCAACTCGGGGTTTGCGGTATATTTAGCACTACAAACTTGGAAAGTTATATAAAATAATGTATTTTTCCCCCCTCCTTCCCAAAAATTTGAAGGTTTTTTTTTCTAAGACTCGGGTTTTGGATGTATACGGTACATTGGAGATGAAAAAACTCCTAAAAAACACGGTTTTCATGATCGGGGCTCGGGTTAAAATCCCGGAAACTATAGCCAGACGGAACGCTGAAAAATGTAAAAGGAAGAAGGTCTTTTTCCCCCTTTTCTGTTTTATCACATTTTGAACCACAGGGAAAGCTCAATTTTTCCCTCTACCCAAATTTTCAGACTGTTGAATCGGGACGGGATCCCTTTCCCCTTTTCCCAAATGGATAATGACGTTTGAAAAAGTTAAGATATATCAAAAATGTGTAAACTGCAAATGAGGGGATGACTCTTATATTGATACGGCAACACCTTAAAAAAAACTAGTAAATGGGCCCGTCTGTCAGTGCTAAAGAGCGTGCTAAAAGTTCATTTTTTTGATAAGAGTTCACGGGACAAAAATTTCATTTAGCTGGTTTAAAAAATCTTCACGATTAATAAACCCTCAACTACCGTCAAACGAGGACTAGATACTTTTGTGAAAACCTGCCGCTTTTTTGATGAAAACAAAACTCACAAACATAAAGAACGGATAAAATTCGCCCGGGGGTAAAAAAGGATTCCCTAAGGGAAATAAATTCCCCTCCTTCACCAGTAAAAAGCAGCAGAAAAAACAGTTTTTATCGAATATCGGACCTGGAGACCCACTTATGCCATAGAGACGAGTGTCCCGCCCCGAAATTTTTCCCTTATACTGAGAATGTTCAGCGAGAGCAAAACGTGGGAATTCGTTAAATGTAATTTTAACGATAGTCTCTCAGAGTCCGTATTTTCCGGGAAAAGATTGTACTGCCCAAATTTTTTGAGGGGCTCATAGATACTGAAAAGCGTGTACTAGAGCTTTATAGTACTGCGAACCTATGAAACCTTAACTCCTCCAAAGAGACCTCAAAATACGCCCTCTTTGCCATATATGCAAAAAAACCCACAAGAATGATGATATTGGGTTTAGGGTCTTTGTCATTTGACTGGACTTTACCGAGGGATATTTTCATGCGGGTGCAATATTAATTACAAGAAACCGACCACCTGAGCGTATAATTCAACGCACGTTCTACGAAATTTTTTCCTTCTGAACACTCTTTGAACGGAGAAATGACCGTCAGGGGGAGAGCGTTCTCACAATCCGGGAAAAGTCAGAGTATTGGAGAGACATGGAAGATTAAAAGAATCATAAATTAAAATTTTGGTGCGGGTTTCGGGGGGATCACGTTTTAAAATTATAATAGTTTCAGTTTTCTATGAAATTCCCTAGAAAAAAACGTATCTTACCTGAACCCGGCAACTTAAAATCCCCTAAGTCCCAATCCCGAGGATGAACGCTTCAATTAGTCACACGAAAAGGATGGGCCCCATATTTTATTGATTCATTGAGCGCTAGACGAACCAGTTCCGAGCAAAAATAAATTTTTCAACGCGCTCACGGATATCTTACTCTCAGGGATTATGATCACGCCCTGTAAGGTTTGGGGAGTATTCGAATGAAGAATTTTGGGGCATTTGAACCCTACCTGTACACAGACTTAACTTTACAGGGGACGTCTTTGAGAACTTTTTGTATCTTGCATGAAGATATGGCCGACCCGGGGTGGCCCTTACAGCTCCCATCTAGCGAAACCCGGCTTATTGAGAATAAACCCGGGGACGGCCGAATTTAAACGTGATGTGGACACTCATCAAATTTATTGAGGGGCTATCCGGGGGAATGTTTTTTTGGCTAATCGTCACGCTGTAGCGTATCGCATATGGACCGTTTTATCCTTTTCCCAAACCAAGTCCTACATTGCACGACGTAAATGGGGCCTATTCATTTAGTATGCGTCCTCACTTCCCTATGGGGATTGGTGGCTCAAAAAAGAAAGAAATTGCCGATTGGACGTGCTAAAAGTAAAGGATATGCGGATCGGGTTAAAACTTGGCGGTGATCTTGAATACCGCAAAAATGACACGAGCTCATTTTGAATTTCCGTTCTGTCCCCAAAGGGATTTTCCCCCTGTAGGGGAAACATAGAAACTGTTAACAATTTAGCTATAAACCGGGTTTTCGTCATCACTACCGTCCTAAAGCTATTTTAACGAACGGGGTTTAAACTGACGAGAGTTCACCGGTTTCAGTTTTAAGCAAGCGCCGTTGATGGGTCCGTAATATTGAACGCCGAAATGAGGGTTTAAAAGGGTAAAACAAATTTTAAAACATGTTTTTTTAACTGATGAACAATGCCGCATTCGGTCGCCTTTATATCTAACAAGAGGGCATACCCTACGATAAAAATAGCTACCGGTGGGAGGGAAATTTGGACGGGAACCTATAGCCCGTCCAAACTTTAAAAACCGTTTTGGGTAGTGTCAGAAAAAAAAATAGTCATTATCGAATAACCGCAAGGATTTCTTTGATTGCCCCATCTATGGGGATTCGCCCTTTTTGGAAACTCGAAGGTAGTCAGTACGGGCTGCATTACCAGGTTGATCCCTGCCTTCCCCCAAGGTACGTTAAAACTTCAATACCTGATAAATGACTCAATTTTTCTTCTACAGATGTTGAAGATCATACCAGGGACTTGCCCCGTTAGCTAATTAGTACCCGGACCACCACCCCACAGACAAACAATGTTTTTCGGAAGCCCCTGGAATAAAAAGGGGGCTGGGAAACTAAAAGACGAGACTCGTGGTCATATTATCATGATTCATGGTTTTTACGTCCTAAACTCTATTCATTCTCGGTACAAGGGGTTGGGGACTCTCAAGGCAAAGGGGGTGAAAAACGCGTTAAGAAAGCTTATTAGAGGATTAAACGTAATTGTTTGACAGATGAAAGGGATAGTCATGAAAAGGCTCGTTTAAAAGACAGTAGGATTTAAACTGTACACACAAAAATTCAAAAGAGTCGCTCTATCTCATCGACGACAAAAGATATAGAGTGCCGGGAACTGTCAATACTCTTCCTTGGTCCCATTACTCAAACAGACCGTCAAAATTATGGGTGGCAGTGCGTCTATGTGAAAAAAATCAGTTCATACTTAAGTGATAAAAAAAAATTCACGTCCATTACTCAAAATTTTTATTTTTTAAAAATTATTTTTTTTTTAGGAAGGATTAAAAATAAAAAAAAAATCACGTCCTGTACTCATATGTAAGTGATTTTGTTTAATTAAATTTCAAGAACATAACTTAGAAATTTAGTTGTATCTATGTGTTTTTTAAAACTTTTATTCTTAAATAAAAAAAATTTCAAGAACTATAAATTGTATTTTGTGTTTTAAAATCTTTTTATTCATTAAATAAATTAATTAGGATAGGGTTTTTTCATTATTCCCTTTCCTCCCTTTTTTTTTAAAATATAATTTTTATTTAAAAATTTATTTAAAAAAATTTTAAATTTCATAAAACATTTTTTTCAACCATTAAAAGTTAAAATCATTAGAACTTAAACTTTTTTTTTAAAACTTAAAAATCAATTAAACATTTATTTTTCCAATCATTAGAACTCTTTAAAGATTCTTTCGTTTTTAAAAATTAATTACATTAAACATCGTTTAATTCTTTTTTCAAGATTTATACATTTAAAGTTAATTTCATTAAACATTTAATTCTTCAATATCATTAATTCTTTAAAGATTCACTTAAACATTTTTTTCCAATCAATTTTAAAACCCCATTAACTATGAGACAGACAATTACTTTTCTTTTCCCGAAGAGGGTAGAGATCACAAAAAAGACCTCTCATAACTAGGGTAACGAACACCCACTTTTCATCCCAACGCAAAAACACCACAATAGCTCATGGAAGAACACACTAGGTCGCGCATGCTCTTTTGATCGTTAGAAAATATAGTCAGATTGTAAAAGGAAGAACACACAGGTCACAATAGCTCTGTTTACCGTCGAATTTTAAACAGATTTGATAGGAAGAAAAAACATAGCTCTGTTTCCGTTAAAAAAAATCAATTTTAAAAGGAAAACACAAAAACCACTTCAATCAGGAAGTTTATTTATTACATCCGTCGTACTTTCGTAATGAGTAATGGTAGGGTGATTGTGAGATGAAATGGGGAAACGAACCCCGGTGGTGGGGCTTGGGATTCCCCACATTCACCAAGGGGAAGGAAGGGTTTTTTTACTGGGACGAGGTTTTTAACCGCCGTCACACAGAATCGCACCTTACCCCTAACCCCCAGGGCACCAACCTGGGGAAAATGGGAATGTATCCAGAAAAAAAAGGCTTAAAAATTGTCTTGTTCGGTTTTTCAGTGACTTTGAATCGTGCAGGTATAGTAGATGCTTTTTCTTAAATATCCTTTTTCAAATAACTTTGCTCCATCTAGCTTTTAATGTACGAATCTACAGGTTTTGATTAAAACAATTATCCTGAAGGAGGTGGGGTTTTTTCTCCCTCGGACCCTTCGTTAAAAAAGAAAGCAAAAAAGAGGTTGGAAAAAATGTGTGTTTAAACTCATTTCAAAAAAGACTCAAGTAGGGGTTTTTTTTAAAAAAAAAATATTAAAAAAATTCATGATATTTTAAACTGTAAGATTAAAAATTTGGTTTTACAAGATACAATTAACACAAATTATCTGGGGGGGAAGGTTCGAACCTGTATTGTTAGTTAAAAAGAATTTTAAACTTAGGTCTTTTTTGAGGGATAGATTAAAATCACTGTTGAATCTTTTAAATTTTTTGTTTAGGGAAAAAAACCAAGGGGGTTCGGACTTTAATTCAGGGGTGTTTCCCTTCCCCAAAAAATTAAAAAACATTAGAACCCTATTAAAAGAAATTTAGTCTATTCCCCAGCTAATTTAAGAATTATAGTCCAACAACGATTCAGGCAATATATATAACTGGCAGCCGCATTCTACATTAGACGTAAAAAATTTTTTAAAATGCTTCATTCCCAAGGCTAAACCGTGACCCTTATTGAGACCACAATGATAAAAATTTATATTGGTTAAAAACCCCCCCCACTAAAACCCGGGTGAGTTTCAACCCGACCCTCCGTGGAAGGAATTTAAATAAAAACAAGCATGACGCGTTAGTCAAAGGACCGTTAGGAAGGTAAAATTTATTGTTTGGTTTAATTAATTTAAAATTTGGGTACATTAGTTAATTTTTCTATACCTAAATAATTTAATAATTGCGTTTGGATCCAAAAAAAAACAGAAGAATTTAATTTTTTTTCCATGGCGAGGATTGAAGTCAGACCAGGGGTGTTTTGGGAACATCTTAGCAGACTAAGGGTTGAAAACATGCAGAAGAAATTTAAAAATTTTTTTCCAGAGTGAGGATTGAAGTCAGACCACGGGGTGTTTGGAATCATCTTTAGCAGGACAAGGATTGAAAACTTTCGAAGAATTTAACCCTTTTTCCAAAAACTTATTGGGTACCCATTGTAATCTGGAGTTTTGCTAGTTGTCACACTGTATTATACTGATATAGATCTGGTAGCTTTGCTAGATGTCCCCAAACTCCCCCGTTGATACATGATATTGTCTGGTGCTATTCTAGAGCACACTGTATTTGGGGGCTGATAGTAATCTGGTAGTTTTTGTTTAAAGTCACACGTATGGATAATTTTGTAGATGGGGGTTATTGCTTTTTTCACACTGTATTGGATACAAATATAGATTGGACTATTTATATAAGTACACTGTATTGGGGGACGTGAAAGTAATCTGGTAGTTATTTTTTAGATGTCACAGTATTGGATACATTTTGTAATTGAGTTTTTCTAGAGTCACCTGTAATTTTCTTCATGATAGTAGATCGGTTTGCATTTCTAATGTCACACTCTAGTTGTACATGAAGTAGATCTGGTAGCAAAATTTCTAGATGCACACTGTATTGGGATGTGATATAGATTGTAGTTTTTGCTGAGTCATACTGTATTGGATGCATGATTGTAGATCTGGTAGTTTGGTTTCCACTGTATTGGATACATGATTTTAGATCCGGTGTTATTTTCAGTTGCACATGTTTTTTGGAACATGAAGTAGATTTGGGAGCTATTTAGAGTCACAAAAGTATTGGGGGACATGATATAGATCTGGTAGTTATTTTTAGATTCACACTGTATTTCGTCATGATATAAATCTGGGAGCTATTGTTAATTCACACTCTAGTTTATAATGATAAATCTGGTACTATTGCTAGATGTCAACTGTATTGGGATACTGATATAGATCTGGGGTTTTTTTGCAATGTCATACTGTATTGATGCATGTAGTAGATCTGGTAGTATTGTTAGAAAGTCAACCGTATTGGGGTACATGATAGTAGATCTGGGAGTTTTGCTAGATGTCACCTGTAGGGGGAGGATAGTAATCTGGTAGCTTTCTATTGTCACACTGGGATCGGGGGACTGAAAGAAAAATCTGGAGTAAATTTTCTAGATGCCATACTGTATTGATGCTATAGTAGATTGGTAGCTATTTTAGTTTTTCATACTGTTTGGATAAAGATTTTAGATCTGGTAGTTTTGATAGACATACTGTATTGGGTGCAGTAGTAGATTTTTGGGAGTATTGTAATTCACACGAAATTTGGGTACAAGTATTGATCTGGGACTTTGCTATAGCACACCATTGGGGACGGATAGTAGATTGGTAGTTATTGCTAATTTTCAACGTATTGGATCTTGATATTGATCTTTGTTTTAGATGTCACACTGATTGGATACAGTTTTGATCTGGGATTATTGTAGTTGTCACACGTATTGGGAAAATGATAGTAGATTGGTAGCTATTTTCTAATGTCCACGTATTTTTTTTACGTGATGTAGATCGGGGAGTTATTGCTAGATGTCATACGTATTGGATGCCTGATATAGATCTGGGAGTTATTGTTTGATGTCACACTTTTATTTTGGTACAGATTTTAGATTGTAGTTATTGCTAGGTTGCACACGAATGGATACATGAAGTAATTTTTTTTAGCTATTGCTATATGCACACGTTTAAGGGTACGTAAAGTAACCCGGGAGTTATTGCAGATGGCGTACTGTATGGAGCAGTAGTGATTGGTACTAAAGTTAGATGCACACGATTGGAAAAGGATTTTTAGACGGGTTTTTATTGCGTTGCACACTGTATTTGGGGCGTGATGTAGACTGCTAGCTATTTCTAAAAAGTCGCACTGTATTGGGTACTTTATAGTAATTGGTATTTAAAAGCTAGACGGTACGATTGGGTGCATGTAGTAGATCTGGGGTTTTTTGCTAATGTCACACGTATTGGGGTACAGAAATTTTAATCTGTAGTTAAATTTTTAGTTTGTCATACTGTTTTGGGTCCGATTGAGATCTGGTAGTATTGTATTGGGTACTGAAAATAGATCTTGTGCTATTCTAGATTCACACCCATTGGAAACAGATTGAAAGATTGGTACTATTTTTAGTGCCCAAAAAGTATAGTTTAGATATGTAGGAAAGCAAATTAAAATGGAGTATCCTAAACTGAGGGTGAAGCCGACATCTTTTTACCAACATATCCAGGCCATGTTAAATAAATTAACCTTAATTAAAAATTTAAAAATAAAAAGTAATAAAGAGGAACCCCCCGCCCTAGATGAAGAGAAACCCTTCGTGTTCCTGATTTGGTTTGAAAATCAACATGATGACGGTCGAAGATAAAAAGATTGGCGATGTTGTAGCTTTTGCACCGTGAACCACCCCCTCAGTTTACCCGCCGAGATTCGCCCCTCCCAGCTTGGCAGTTAGCAACACGCCCGAGGCGGGTTTTTTACTCTTGAAAGGTCTATTTTCCTACCCCAAAATCGGACATATATATTTTTTTGCTAGGGAAAAAAAGCCTTTAAAAATAATTCCTACGTCGAACAGACTTTTCCGTTCTTCCTCCTGTACCGCCCCCTTTGGACTAGGGGAAATAGAAAATTTTCTTTGTTTCCAGAAGAGGATGAGAGATCACAATACAGACCTCTCAAAAACACCAACCGGTTTGCTCTCCCCCTTATAGTCAATTTTAATAGGAAGAAACTACTCTGTGATGCTAGATAGTCAGGATCACACTATGCACACGGCTTGTGACCGCTAGATATAGTCGATTTTAAAAGCTTTCGACCGTTAGATTATAGGGAAAAACGCATACCCGCATCAAAACCAGGGGGTTATATTTATTACATCACGCTTTCTTTCGCTAATGTGTAATGGTAGGGGGATTGGAGATGAAAAGAAGGAATCCGAACACGGTATGACCGACATTCACCAGAGGGAAAAGGGAAAGGGTTTTACCCCGGGACTGAGTGAGGATTGAACCCCGGCCTCTAATCTGTACCTGTTCCGTTTGGGTTTTTTTCTGTGAGGATTTAACTCGGGACCTCTAGAAACTTATTGTTCGTTAAGTTTTTTTCTGTGATTACACGCAATTCGTGGATCGATGCGAAGGATATAGGGGGGGTGAGAGGGATGCCCTCCCTCCCTCCCACAATAAAGCGGCGGGAGGTAGGGGACGCATCTCTTCGAAATGTTTAGACGGGTTTTGGGTTATCGTCTGGGGGACATGAGGAAAAAAAGATCTCAGACAACGTTGGAAACACATCGCGAGAGCCCGGGAAGGGTTACAGCGAGGTTTTTGACCCTTTTTGGGCACTGGGTCGGATGCCATAATCCGGGGAAGTACGGGCGGGTTTAGTCCCTCGAAACTGTTCAACATCATGTCCGTCTCAACGAAGGAAGGGGAAGCCACAAATTCTCAGCGAAGACGCTCCCCCCCTCAACGAAGAAATTTTTGCATCGACTGGATCGGGTCGGCGGGAGGAACCGACCGCGTCAAAAAAACCCGAACCGAAAGTATCGGGCCTAAAACGTTCTCAACTGGAAGGAGCAAAAGTCGCGAGCCGGGGGGACAGCCGAACATCGTGACCTGGACTATGTGGGCAAAGTCTCTTCCGGCAAAAACTTTTGGGGCAGAACGAAGTCGGTTTAACGCGTCGCAACGCGGACTGACATCTAGGCGAACAAACACAAAATTTTCAAGTGGTGAAAGAAATTTAAAAGAAAGACTTTGGAGAGAGAGAATTTTGTCTGAATAATAATGTATCAATGTAAATTAAAAAATATACTAGGTTTTTAAAAAAAAATGTACTATTTTTTAGAGGTGAATAAAACTTTCTATTTGACCATCGGGTTCGAAGGGTTCATAAGTACCCCCCCTCTTTGAGGAGAGAATAAACTTTTTCAATCCTTAATTTCCAATCTTTGCTGGACTGACAATCAGGGTTTGGAGAGAAGGGTTTCGGTCCATAAGCTACACTCCCTCTTGAGGAGAGAGAGAGAGAGAGAAGAATTTTGTACGAATAAATTGCATATCCTTTAATTTCCCAAACTTTGCTAGGACCGACCTCAAGGTTTTAGGAGTAAGGGTTCGAGGGCCATAAGCGCTCACACATCGAGATGAATAGGGGAGAGAAAACCCCCGTTCCCTAGTAGTCTCCCCCCACCCCCTCAGCCATCCCCCAGTCTGCGCTTCAACACCCCCCCCCTCCCGCTCCCTCGCGTCCCCTTTCCCCCAAACCCCCCTGCATGTGTCCCCAAAAAATTTTTTTTGCCCCCCCCCCCCCTCCCCCCAATTTCCCCCATCACCAAACCCTCAAATTTTAATAGTCCAAAAAAAACCCCGCACCAAAAACAGAAAAAACACCATCTGTCTCTCTAACATCACCCCCCCCCTCCCCCCGCCATCTCAGGATCCCCCCCGGGCTCCAACCCTCCCCAAAATCCACATGTCTATCCTGTCATCTCAGATCCATAAACAACAGGATTAATTTTGTGCCCCCCAAACTGCAAATTTCCCTTTCTTACAAAACACCACTTTTTTTTTTTTTAATCAACTTTTTAACACTTTCATTTTAACATTTGACCTTTTGGGGTTTAAAAGTGATAATAACTATATATATGTTTATTATCCCCTTTTAAACCCCCAAAAAGTTTTTAAAATGTAAAAAATTAATGTAGTATAATTATACATTTAAAAACCCCAATTTTTTCTTTAAAGGGGGGCGGTTTTTTTTTATGTTTAGTCTAACCATTGATAATTTTTCAAATTTAAACTTTTGCATTAAAAATTTTAAATTTTGTTATTTTAATAGGTAATGAATTTGGAAAGGGAAACCTTTGAAAAATAATTTCGGAAAGCGAATTTTACAACAATTTATTTTTTCAAATTAATTTTTAAAAATTATATTTCTCCCGTTTTGGTTTGGATCTAAAATATGTGAAAACACTTTTTTTTTTTCTTTTTAGTATTTTCTAGCACCGCGCTACACCCGTTTTATTTACACATATATACTAAAACTAAAATTGTTTCAGATGAGAAACTTTAATTTAAAAAGGGGACCGGTTTGAGTAGAGGGGGGGGAAAACCATTTATTAAAAACCCACCTAAGTACACCCACCCGGGTCGAACCCCGATACCCCATCATAGGCAGTCTAATCTTTAAAGATGGACACCTCTTGGACCTGCGGCCACCAACAGGTTCCTTTTGGAATAAGCGCATTGAAATTACTTACATCTTGGAGTCAATCCATTCCTTGGGGCTTAATCCCTCCCAATTAAGGAGTCCTAATTTGAACTCAAGTGTTTTCCAAGGTCTGACCAAAAAATAATTTTTGCGACGAGGGAAATTTCTCAAAAAGGTTTAAACGCCCTGATAACCAAGGACACTACAATCGGGGGGGCACCTCGAAAAACCCCCACTGGGAAAACATATCAGACAAATAATTTTCAGTCAAATTTTAAGAAAGGGCCCTTTTAGAAACTACTAAATCTTCTTTTGGGTCAAAATTGAAACATTTTAATATATTTTAAAATATTTTATTTTATATCGAAAGTGACAGCCGCAAACACATGATTTGACTATGAATGTAAAAAAGTAACCTACTAACATTTTTAGATGTCAGATAGAGTTCTTACAAAAAAAAATTGGTCTGTAAACATATAGCAATAGAAAAAAAAAATAGAAGCTAGAAGCAGGAGCGGATCCAGGATTTTCGTGAGATGGGGGAAGCGGGGGCACGGGCCTAATACCAATAGATATTAAATAAATTAAATCTGGTTAAGTTATACGTGATTATTTACTCTGTATATTTTTTATGTATAAGTTTATTAGCTCTACAAATGTATAAAAATTTATTTACATTTTTATCAACTAATTTAATTAATTACTAGAATAATAGAAAATCCGAGAAAAATAATTTCAAGTTAATTATTTATATTTTTGTGTTAATTTTGTTAGTTAAATTATGTGTTAAAAATGTAAAATAGATATTGACAGTGAATGACACACGAAGCAACTGATAGTGAAGATGTTACGGTACAGTACAACCAGAAGTAACTAAAAGCTATTTAATTGATTTAATATCCGTTTCGTGACCACGTGGTCTAACGCGCTAGTCTCATGTTGGACTAAACTACCGAGACGGGGATATCGGGTTTCAAACCCGGTTGGGTGCAATGAGGGTTGTTTTTCTTAAATGGTTTTCCACTAATTCCACGCAAATTCGGGTTCATTTCCTCTAAATTAAACTTCCATTATTCTTAAACCATTATGTAATTAGTACATATGTGTATAAACCGAACGGGTATAGTAAGACGTGGTGCTAAAAAATAATTAAAAATTTGAAATTTCTTATTGTTATCGTTGAGCCCTTCCTTTCTGGATCTGCCCTTGGCTAGAAGCTTGTTTTCTAGTCCGACCTTCCCGAGTACTCACCCTAGTAACTACCCTAGAAAAGCATATTCCCCCATAATCAGGTCACATAGTCCAGATCGACTAATTTGGACAAACACAACACTAGCGGCGTACTCACTAAACACATAACACGGAACACTGCAGATTTCTGATCTATAGTCACCGGCGACCCACAGGACAGTGGTAAGAGCCCGGAAGCTTTCGTGTCTTATCGTGTCCGAAGGTTGTCAAGAACACTTACACGCGGCCCTATTTGCACCTAAACCTAGGTCTGACATTTCCTGTGACCTGTTCTTCCTCTTGGGTTGCCCTTAAACAACACATCAGATTCTGACCCAAGTTCGAAACCTGTGAATTTCTTTGGGGAAAATAAAAAAAATATTCTCTATTAGGTCTTTTACAGGAAGAAACTTTATAAAAAACCAAAACTATTTTTTTATTTGCTCCCAACATTGATTACATTTTACTAAATTATTATTGTTATAAAATAATAATTTAGGTGACCTGGCGGTCTAGGGAAAGGGTGTTGGACTTCTGTGTTGAGGGTCCGGTTCAATCCTCGTCCCGGCACAGATTTATCTGATTACCAAAACCCTTCCTTCACCTCTAACAAGACGTATATAAATCACAACTTGTGAATGTGGAGAATGCCAGGCCTCCACCGTGTTTGGGATCCCACGTTAAACTGTAGGTTCTTCATTTAAACTCACAGTCACCCTACCACTAACACATTAGCGTAAGTGCGTACAACCCGAAGGGGTAGTAAACGCGGTGCTAAATAAAAATAATAATAATAAATAATAATAATAATAATAATAATAATAAAAGTATTTAAAAGTGACAGCCTCATATCACATGAAACGTGAACGTAGATCCAAATAAATGATTTTTTGAAGATAATTAATTAGTTTTAGCACAGAGTCTTACTACCCGAAAAGGGGCTATTAGTCTAAGTCAAACTGCAAGATGTCGTGTGAGACCACGCGGCAAAACAAAGCGGTGATAATTAAAATTAAAAGTACAAAAATAACAATTGTTCTTGGTTATTTATAAATCAGTCCTTTCATTTTATTATGCATTTGTGCTTTTAATTTTTTAATTATTGTTAAACATCATTGATTGAACATGCCTCAGGACAGTAACAAAAATATTTTCTAAAATTTTATTCATAATAACTTTTCTAGCTGTCGGAAAGGTGCTTCCTATACAACCTCTGTGGCTAAAGAAAATTTCCCCAGCAGAAATGGCAAGATTTTTTCTAAAAATTAAACTTAAAAATATATATAAAACTGGAGTAGTAGTGTGGATATAATTAATTTAGGATACTTCAATAAGCCTAAGGTATTTCAGGGGAATAAAAATAACGTTTTTAATAATATTTTAAGGGTTTGAAAAATATTTTTAGAAGGTATAATGGTGGAAGAAGGGACTGGTTTTCACTCCAAAACAACCCCCTCTCTTGAAGCCACCCTGTTCAGCCCCAGTCCAAGACATATAGGCCCTACGAGTTAAGAAATCCCTTTTGGGCCTATAGTTCAAAACAAGATACCAAAGCTTATTTAATGTATTTCATACGCCCACCAAAATTTTTTTCTGCTGCTATCACTTTTGACAGCTTCAAAATAAATAAAAGTGCACTTTTGACCATGTTGGCTACATCATATATATTACTTCTGCTATCTTACAGGTAAGAAAGTATTGTTATCGTCAATAAATCTAACTCGAGATTTTGATGAATGTTGAAGTTTCATGACCCAACCAAACCCAAAAAAGTTGTTTTTGAATTACTGTCTGTCTATACCTCGGACTAGAGCCTAAACTTTTACCGATCAGGCTAAAACTTTTTTATCAAAGGTTTTTATAGGGTTCCCGAGGGTTTTTTGGAATGGATATCAACCCTAAAATTAAGGGTAGTTTAGTGAAAGACAAAAAGAAAAAAAATCGATTTTCCTCAAAATAAGCTCTAACGATTTCATAAAATTTCTTTTCTTAAGATTTATAAATATTTCCAAACAGAAGGGACTACTCTCAATATTTCGGCAAAATGACTAAGGGATGCGTAAATTCTTATTTAAAAAAAATCATATCTCCCGTAACTCTGTGAGATAAAAAATTATTTAAACATTACAAATATGTAGGGATGTTTATAATACAAATCATTTATTTGAAATATATTTTTATAAAACAAATAACTTCAAGTTATACGCAAAAGTATGTATATATATATATAAACTTTTCGAATAATAAAGATAAAGTATTGTGACCGTAAAAAAATCTAGCCCAAAATGTTGATGGCTGTCAACGTCTTGACCCCCCAAACCCAAAAAGGTTTTTTGCAAGCCGTCAGTGTGTGTGTCTGTTTAACTCTAAAATTAAAGAGTAGATTAATAAAAAGCGAAAAGAGATAAAATTGGCTCTAACTATTTTGATTAAAATGCGTATCTAGGCATTAAAGATTAAAAATAAAATGCAAATTTTCATTTTCATATAAAAATGACTTTAGGGACTTGACAAAGCGGAAATTCCCTATTTCCGCAACAGTTGAGATACTAAATTACTTTTCATTGCAAAATTGTAGCCACTATTAAAAATAAAAATAAACTTTTAAATAACACCAAAAATTTCTAAGATATTGGCCAATATATTCATACAATTTATGAGCCTTATTTTGGTGCAGATATACTATTTTTGTTTTAACGCAATAATTCTCATTGCCATAGAGTAATTAAATAAAGTAAGGCTCTCAAAAGTTTGTTCTTTTTTCCTTAAACCTCTTAGGGAAATTTTTTGTGCAACAATGATCTATCACCTTCATTTTAGACTCAAAGGTCAATAATACATTTTTTGGGTCAAATGTTATATTATTATTACTATTATTATTACTATTATTATTATCATCATCATCATCATCGCTTCTAACTACCCTTCGGGTTATACCACGCAATGTAATGGAAGGGTGATTGTGAGATGAAAATGGGAGACATACGTTTAACGTGGGATCCGAACCAGTTTTTGAGGCCGGGCCCATTCCAAACATTCACAATTTATAAAGTAATACAACGTTTTGCTAGAGGTGAAGGAAGGGTTTGGCAATCAGATAAATCTGTGTCGATCCATTTTATCAGTCCAAACAATACAAATGAGGACATAATTCTTTAAAAATAAAATTAAAAAAATTTCAAAACCGGGACTCAAAAAATGTTTTACGTAAGTATAGTGCAATTTATGCTTGGTTGCTAGTGTGTAATATATCGTTTTCACATATATTACGAATTTGAGTAAATATCTCCATTTTTAAACAATAGAGTGAAAAGTCCGTGTGGAGTTCCGTACGATTTATTTTATTTGGAATAAAAAATTTATTTCTGTGGCGACCAAACAATGGGAGATCCAAAATTTAAAGAGAATATTTCGTGATTACACGACGGACAAACTTTTCGATGGTCACATGGTCTAAGCAGAGGTTGGGAATATTTTTGATAGTGTGGGAGCCATATTTTATTTAAATTGGGGGACCAATAAAAAAAAAATCGAGCGAAAAAGTAAAACTTAATATTTTTTATATATAGTGATTAATTATTAGTCTAATTTAATAAATACAGACCTACAATCAACCCGAGTGGATGTAATCTGTAATAAGAAGACACGGACAAACAATTTATTTAATTCATTTTTTGCGGTCCAGATAAAATATGTCTGCGGGCCGGAGGTTGCCGACCGCGGGAATTTAAGGCATCACTCACACAATAGACTATTCCAGAAGTTTCAAAGGTAATGTGCCGAAAAATTCATTAGGTGTGGCTGGAGATTCCGACGTTATGTTAATTGATAAAAACTAATAAAAAGTAGTTTCATTCAATTTATAATTTGTTTTAAGGAATAAGAAAAAAAAATGTTTCTAATGCTTTAATTTTATCTATTTTCCAGAGAATTTAAGGGCTCACAATCATATAGTTTAGAATTAATGAGAAACTTTAGCTTGTCATTTTTTACACAAAAGTTAATTCATGGTTGATTAAGAATGTGGGGAATGCCAGGCCTCCACCGTGGTTCGGATTCCACGTTAAACTGTGGGCCCCTTCATTTCATCTCACAATTTCACCCTAACCATTACACTTTAGCGTAAGTGCGTATAACCCAAGGGGTAGTAAGACGCGGTGCTAATAATAAAAAATAATAATAAATAATAATAATAATAATAATAATAAAGGGTTGATAACGTACAAATTTACAAATCCCATTCCTGTTCAACAGAGAAAGTCTCTATGGGTGGTTTTTACTAAATGTTTTGCCACTCTCCCTCCACGCATTGGGTACATTTCTTCTAAAATTCAACCATACCCATTCTTAGCCCATTAGCGTGATTAGTACATAGGCGTAATAGCCCGACGGGTAGTATAACTCAGCGCTAAAATAAAAAGATACATGACACTTTTTTGAGTTTATTTTTTATTCTGGGAAATGGTCAAGAAGGAACAATGATGGTATTATATTTCTACAATTATGGTTGTGTATAATTGGGTGAGAATTTCTGTAATATACAATACCTGAGACCACGTGGACAAAGGCGTTGGTCCGTCTAGTCTGGTTTTCCGGTGACAAGAGATCGGTTTTGGGAATCTAGGCTGGGTATTTTTGGGGAGGATTTATCCTTATCCGTTTACCATCATTCCATCAACGTAAAAACGGGGGGAAATTTCCCCGTAAATTTTACCTTTCTAATCCCTTACTTCACAAATGTATACATGCGGGTAGCGCGGGGCGGGTATTAAGACATAAAGCACAGGGAAGAAAATGTTGGTGTCTGTACGGCCGGCCGCACACTTTAAATTTTTTTTATAAATATAAATCTTTACGGGGTTGCTACATAAGAGACCTCAAAAAGAGACTTCTGCAAGTCAACACTCACCAAAAAAGGGCTTTTACGCAGGGGGCCATGTGGGTAAGAGTATCAACCACAGTGTACTAAAGATTACTGTTAACAAAGATATTAGAATATCGGTCAGGTGCAGTAAAATCATGACAGATTCAAGGTTAAATCATACAGTGAATGAAAAAGGGGCTGCTAGATACAAGATTAATCGTCCCGCGAATGTACAAGGATCCCATAACTATGTTAGATCGTGCCGCGAATGTAAAAGGACCCCCTATACAAGGTTATATCGTGCCGCGAATGTAAAAGGATCCCATATCCTAGGTTAGATCGTGCCGCGATGTAAAAGGCCAAATAAAAGGGTTAGATCGTGCCGCAAAACGTAAAAGGCTGCCAGATATAAGGTTAGATCGTGCCGCGAACGTAAAAGGCTGCCAGATATAAGGTTAGATCGTGCCGCGAACGTAAAAGGCTGCCAGATACAAGGTTAGATCGTTGCACAAAATATTTTTAGGCGCAAAGTCTTACTACCCATTTGGAATTATTTGAATTTATAAGAAGCGTACCCTCTTTTTGCGTGAAAAATAATGGAAAACCTTTATGTATGGTTGTTTCAAATTAATATTTTATTTCTCTTTTCCTATCATCATTCCTCCACGCTAATGCGAGTATAGTATTTATAAAACTACTCTCCAACTTCACACAAGAACAAATCGTTAATAACCATGATGCTAAACGTTCCAATTATAACTAAAACAAAAACACGAAAGAGGCAATTTTTGTTCAAAATGGACATCCATCCTCTTAACGACATAAAGAATCAAAGTAATTTCATCCAAAAGTAATTTGTAAAAACAACAAAAACGACGTGGCGATGTCTTCTCACGTGTCAAGAATAATATTTTCACACGACACATGAACCAAAAAATGTATAACATAAACTCGTATACAGTTCAACTCCACACACGACTCTCATGAAACGTGGTTTCATCTTTCCGTCCAGATGAAGAACAAACGTGACAAGAATTATATACATACACACACACAAAACCACACACACACGTAAAGACTCCACATATGAGAAAACCGATGTTAGGTTATATAGTCTTGTTTCCAGTGACGAGGAGGTCAAGGTTAGAATCCCGGCCGGGTGTAGCGGGGGTGTTAAACTCCAATCATTTCGTTTAACGAATGTTGATGTGAAATGCAACAGTGTTTTTGAGTAAATAATCTCACTCCGTCGTAAAGTTTAACTTATACCAGTTTTATAACTTATATTAATTTAAATCTAGAAAATAAATTATCCCATATAAAAAACGCCTTGTACAATGAATAGATCATTACAATAATATGAAACTACGAAATTCAAAAGCTGTAGATGGAAAAATCAAATGAGTTGAACTATTTTTATTTTTGCACCACGTCCTTACTACCCATTCAGGATTTGTGTACTAATTAAGCTGATGGTTTTAGGATTAGAAGGTAAAGTGTACGCGCAATTGCGGGAGAGAGAGTGGAAAACTTGTTTGTAAAAACCTCTCTCAGTACATCCGACTGAGATTTAAACCTCGATCTCCCCGTCATCGAAAGCTCATCTAAATACAGAGTATCACCTTAGACCATGCAACCACCGAAGCGGTTAGTTGATCTATTAGAGTAAAATATAAATTCGGTCACAAAGCTTGCCTCAATTATGTTGAAATTGTTGAATAATCTTAAAACGAATCGATGTTTTTTTTTATAAAAATTTTAAATTAAATTTGAAAATATTGACTTTTAGATTAGAATTAAATTTCGTCGAATCTGAATCTGCAATTTATTTGGATTTTGAAATTTGTAATCCAATTTGAAAACTTTTAAATATTAAGATTAGGAAATTTTAGAATAGAATTAAAGTCATAGTTAAAATTAAAATTCATAGTCAAATTTTTTAGTTTCGCGAGTATTTAATTATTTTCTAGATCTAGAAATACCTTATCCTCGACATTTTGAGACGGTTTCCTTGAAAACCTATTTATCCTTACTGAGAATGTAGAGAACTATTTGGGTCAGACGGGTGAGGTCGTCATCATACAATGTTCTAGAAACCTTGGTCGTCAAAATATCGAAGGACCCAGACCTACTGAACCAAAATAAAAATACCTCTTTGGGACGTTGATGGCCGAGGAAGATGATAACGTCCAGGAGAAATCGTTCCACTTCTATCTTTAGCTCCCAAAGTATCACAACCCGTCAATGACCCGTACTGGTCGAGGTCAACAACGGCTCGTGAAGGCACTTGTTCATCTTCTACGCTCCTCAAACGATAACGGCGTGTGTTTCGCCCAAAGCCCCCGAATATTGCAAGAAATGATGGCAACAGCGTCCACAAAGTAAAAGTCTCACCTTTCCGGGTTTTTTCGATAAAAGGGAGGTCGTAGTTCGAATTCTGGCCGAGTGATTTTTCTTAATATTTTCCTACCATACCTCCATGAAGATGAGGGTACTTTATTTACTCTGAGGTCTACTTTACCCCTAACTACCAATTATGTAAATATGGGAAAAGCGCCTGACGGTATAAGGCAGGGAACAAGGTACTATTTTTATAATAGAAAATTAACGTATACTTTTCTGAACCAACTGATTATATCTTAACACGATTTTACAAACCTAACTTAACTCTAAGAGTAGAACAAACAAAGCACATATTTACCCCCAACCATGATTTCGGCGCGGTGCAAGGAAGCCCCAATATAACCAATTACACTTTTATTCGGACCGCCTTTGTAGTAAGAGTTCCTGTAACAATAACAAAAAGTCCCGGGTTTAACCCCAAGTGGTTCCAAAACTTATCTGTAAAGCATGATCTGGAACGGGGTCAAAAAAACATAATGAAAGACAAAAAGGAGCTACTTGAATAAATCAGTGGCAGTTCCAGTTTAGAAAACTGAGATTAAGGGTTTGGGGGTTCATTTTTGCTGAGCACATGACAGCCAGCCTCTGTCCGCAAATGTTGGCGCTATTATCAATAAAGGCAGTGGCCGCTAGGTCGATGTAATTCACTTGCTGGCTCATACCATCGAGTTTTTGTAAAATCATTTATTGACCTAGGTCGGGATTGGAATCCTAATAATTATTTTTTCCACCACTATCACTATCGTTCGGATATAAACGCTTACGTTTATAAGGTGGGATAGTAAGGTAGAATGAAAGGAAATGTAACGCATTCTTTGGGGAGAAGGAAAAATACATGAAAAACCCTCATAACACTGGACGAAATTTGAACCTCGAGCTTCCCGTCACCGGTAAATCAGACAAAGTGAGTTTTACATTTAAAACCCCTTTGTCCACCGCGGGGGAAAGGAAATCGTTTTTACACTGAATACCATCTCTGAGGAAACTGTATGGCTACTATTGAGAAACAGCGTTCTCCTTAATTTGTTTTCTTGTAAAAATTCTTAAAGAATATTACCCCAAGGTTTGCTGTTTTGTAGAATTTTTTTTAACATCGCGTCTCACTACCTTTACGAATTATATATAAGCTTATGGGACTAGTTTCGCTGACGGTTTTAAGGGATTATGAAGGTAATATTTAGAGGAAGTGCATCATCATTTGCGTGGAGGGAGTGGAAACCTATTTTTGGGAAAAAAATTGCCCTCAGTACACTCGCCCAAGATTCGAACCTTGCTTTTCCCGTCATCGAAAAGTTAGTCTACTGTGAAGTAACGCCTTAGACCATGCGCCACCAAAGCGGGTAAAATAATAATAATAAAAAATAATAATAATAATAATAATAAACTAAAAAATACTGACTTTAAATCGCATGTCTTCCACTTCACCTTAGTTTAAAAAACGTAAGGAAGCATGTACAATATTCGCGACTACGGGTTGACCCTAAAATGACCACTAAGAAATCCCCTTGACCTGGTTCTCCTTGCACTAGTGGTGTGTGTAATAAATTGTGCCCTCCGGGCCTAAGCTGCCGTAAAATAGCGTAACAATGCTGGTGGCAAAACACCCCCCCCCCTCGGAAGGGTTCAACAAGCTTTGTCCACTGCCACCATTTTACCCCCCCCCCCCCACCCTCCCGTGCCACCGCGGGGTGTTATCACAGTTACATTCAACTACAGCGACAATGTGACACTGACCTTGGAGCGACAAGTCGCTATGTCACAGAAAGAGTTGCTTTTGTTGTTAAGTACAAACATCAAATACTTAATCTAACGGAAAGGGCTAAGAGGTAGTTTAAAAAGGTGCATCAACATTATTGGAAGAGAGGATAAGAAAAAAATAGTGAAAAATCACATTTTAAAACTATTCCTTTAAAGTACCCGGCCAAGAATCAAAGCCTTGACCTCCCCACAAACGACAATCAAGTTCTTTTCGAAAATGACGCCTAGGGCCCACAGACCCCCAGTGCGAACGATCACGAGATGTTAGGAGTAAGGAACAGGGGGTATGTTCATTCTGATGAAATTTAAAAAAAAAAATTTTGTGATTAAAGAGTGGGGTCAACTACGGTAAATGGGTGACTAAGAGCCAATCAATGCAAGGTTAGTTCATGACATGACAGATTCAAGGTTAAATCATGCAGCGAATGTAAAAGGCTGCTAGAACATGGTTAGATAGCAGATACAAGGTTAGCTCGTGCCGCGAATGTAAAAGGCTGCCATATACAAGGTTAGCTCGTGCCGGGGAATGAAAAGGCTGCCAGATACAAGGGTTAATGTGCCACGAATGTAAAAGGCTGCCAGATACAAGGGTTTGCTCGTGCCCGAATGTAAAAGGCTGCCAGATACAAGGTTAGATTGTGCCACGAATGTAAAAGGCTGCCAGATACAGGTTAGATTGTGCCCCGAATGTAAAAGGCTGCCCGATACCCAAAGGGTTTGATTGTGCCACGAATGTAAAAAGGCTGCCAGATACAAGGTTAGATCGTGCCCGGATATAAAATCTCATCCCCTCACGACACAAACTCGAGCGCATCCCAAACTTATGCCGTTGTTGCTCTTGAAACGGTCGGAGTCATCCAACTGAAAGTTTCCGTTCCTCTTGTTGCTGCTGCTTGGTTCCTGATATGAAAGTCGCACCGCGTCCCTCCTCCTACTCCTTGTGTTGACGACCGCATTATGCAAGGGCCCCCAAATTCCTCTCGAGGGGCCCTTCAGACCAACTTACATAACTAGCAAAATTCAAGCTGTGAGATGACGGGTAGATATCAAACTCCCTTCAACCATAACCATCTGAAATACTTCTTACTTTACGCGAGAAGTTTTTACTGCTACTGGTATATAGTTTCCATTCAAACGCTGATTTATTTATTGTGGTTTTTAAGACTGCATTTTCAAACCCGTGTTCCTCGCCATATTGGTGTGCTGGGAGGGTCTAAAAAGCAGTGTCACGGGGAGTTTGGGGAAAAGGTAGAAAATAACCGTAAAAAAAATACAAGAATAAAATAAAATCTTTGGAAATCCATTACAATTTTTTTTAAATAACACAAAGATAGGAATTTTGTCTATTGAAGTTTTACCAAACATAATCTTAATACTAGTTTTTTAATGATAAAAAACTCTCCTTAAAAAACTGATGGTGTACCTTAAGAGTTTTAGATGTTTTGCTCAGTGTGCGGTGAGTTGAAAAAGGGTTTGGAAAAATTTCTGCTTAATATAATGAATGCCCCCCCTCTTCCCCCACACTGCCCCGCAACGCAAAACAAAGGTATTAGACGCTTCGGTGGCCACAATGGTTTAAAAGGGGTCACTCTCGCAATAGACTAGACTGCCGATGACGGGGAGATCGGGATTCAAATCGTGGTCTGTTGTATTGAGACGAGTTTTTTTTTTCTAAATGGGTTTTTTTCCACTAATCCCTTCACGCAAATGCGAGTACACTTCATTTATTTTTAGCACCACGTCTTACTACCCGTTTGGAAAAGTACCCTTTCATTTACGTGGAGGGAAAAAGAGAGAGAGTGATTTAAAAAAACCTTTTTGAAAAAAAAAACCCCCAAAGTGCACCCGCCCAAATTTCAAACCCTCGATCTCCTCATCATTGGCAGTCTAGTCTACTACGAAATTTTAGCGCGTTAGCCCCCAAAACGGCGACCGGGAAAAGGGGGTTGTTTTATCTTGTTTACCGAAAAACGGGGAGGTCGGGGGTTTGGAATACCAATAGGGCTATCCCCAAGATGGTTTCCCTTTAAAACGATATTCTATCCCCCTTCAAGAAATTTGGGGGACTTTTCATTTATTTCCCTTTCCCAATCTTCGCTCCATTAATGTACTTAAATATGCAGAGATCCAAAAAGGGGGGTTATTTAAACAGGGCAAATGTTAAAAAAAAAAAAAAGTGGTTTTAAAAGTTTTTAACGGAGCCCAAACCATTTTATCTTGTCCGGGTTTTGTATAAAACTAAAAATTTTGTCAAATCACTTTCGGTGGACACATGGTCTAGTAGGAGTTAGGGTCAAAATATTTGGATATAGGGTTTCCCAAGGGAGGTTGGGCTCGAATCTCGACGGGATGCAAAAGGGGGTTTTTTTAAATTGACCGACGGGAAAGTATTTAAATATATTCAATTTCTTTTTTAAAACTCATTTTATCCAACCCAAACCCAAAATTTTAAAACTTTTGCCTATGAAAGGGGACTAACATTACTTTGAGCGAACGCTCTAAAAAACCACGGGAGCTTTTAAAGTAAAAATTTCATCGTCCAAAACTCCCGGGGTTTGAAAATCCAGTTAAACCCGTTTAAGGGGCCCAAAGGTCTTTTTGGGGTATTCTCGGGGTAAAACGGGTCTGCTAAAGAAAGGGAATGGGGGTTTTCAAATCCCGGTTTGGGTCTGCTAATTTTTTTTTTTTTTTTATAAAGGGTTTCCCCACTATACTTCCAAGCAAATTCAGGCAGCTACCCCCTAAAATGCTTATTTCCCTTTTCCCCCCACTCATTAAACCCAATACATGAATGCGTATATCTGAAAAGGTATTAAGACGCGGCGAAAAAAAAAAATAACTGAAATTTAAAAAACCCCACAGTACCTCCAATCAGCCCCCAAAAACCCCAAATCTTACCATCAGTCAGAAAAACAAATAAAATTAAAAAATGTCCTTTTGGGTTTTTGGACCTGGTTTCTCTCGGGGCCCTTATTATTTTTTATTATTTTTTTATTGGGTTTAGTAGTTAGTTTTTTTGTAGTGGGAAATAGTAGTTTTAGTTGGAATAAATTTGTAGAAAATTAAATATAGTAGTAATTTTTTTTGTAGTAGTAGTAGTAGTAATTTTGTAGTTTGTAGTAGTAGAGTAGTAGTAGTAGTAGGGAGTAGTAGTAGTATTTGGGAGTAGTAGTAGTTTGTAAATATTAGTATAAATAGTAAAGTAGTTAAAAGTTTTAAAATAGCATTTTAAAGTCTTATACCCCTTAGGGTTATAAACACTTACGCTAATTTTGTAATGTTAGGGTGATTGTGAGATGAAAAGGGAAAACCCCCCCGTTTAACGTGGAATTTCCCAACCACGGGGGAGGGCCCGTCATTCCCCACATTCACAAGTTGTGATTAATACACGTTTTTCAGAGGTGAAGGGAAAGGGTTTGGTTAAACAGATTAAAACTGGCCCGGGCGGGGATTGAAAAGCCCGGGCCCCAGCACAAAATCCACACCCTTTCTCCTAAATGCCAGGTCAAACCCTCGGGACAATAGATTTTGAGTTACCAAGGCGTCAAAATGTTATTCCTTTTTAATATAAGTGTTTTTATTAGTAGGCATAATTCTACACAAAATTTTTTTAGTGACATTTTAAAGGGGTAGATTCTGAAAAGTTTTTAAAAAGGTTTGTATTCCCCTAGGGGTGGAGAGAGGGATGGGAAAAAATACTTAAAAAAAAATTCCCTCGATACACTCGGGTAGGGGTCCTAATCCGCGACCCCCACCGCCATCTTCTAACCAAACAAACTTTATTGGGCGCTTTTGGTTTTGGCGTGCCCACTGAAAAAAAGGGCAAAGAGCGTTATGGGTAGTTGGGTTTTTTTGGTATCGTTGCAATAAAACAATTCCAAGATCTAGAAGCCCCGCCTAGGGTTTTAAAAAGACTATAACCTTGTCCCAAAAATTTAGCACGCCACTGACGCCCTAACAGTTTGAGAGCCTTTCATTAAAAAGCGAACTCGGCCAACCAGCCAAAATAATAATAATAATTTCCTCGTTTTGTTATATTTACAAACAATTTATGAAATTTTGATGTTTTTCACGAGCAAAAATTTCCCAAATATTTTTTCGATAAATGAAACCAGAAAAATTTTTGTACCCCCCTACCTGAATTTTTTTTTTTTTTTAAATTTTGCCCCCGCGTTTTTTGTCCCCTTCGGGTTATACGCTTTAAGTAAATTACGCTAATGGATTGGGAAATTTGGGGGAAGGTTTTAATTAGAGGGGAAATAACCCCCATTTGCGTGGAGGGAGAGTGGAAAAAACCCAAATTTGGAAAAACCACCCCCCTTTTACCCGATCGAATTCGAAACCCCGATCTCCCCGTACTCGGCGGTCAAGTCAAAACCCACCCACGCGTTAGCCAAAACGCCACCGAGGGGGTCTAAATTTTTTTATTAGGGTTTGTTAGTTAGGGGAAGGGGGTTTTTTTTTAAGAACAACAATCCAACATAACAAAAAAAGTGAAAAAAAAAGGGTTGTTTCTCTCATAACTAAAGAATTAACAACCCAATCAACAAAATCAGCAGAAAATTACTTAAATTAAAATTTGCCAGAATAAATTTAAAACTGAATCCTGGAATATTTCATCAAGTGGTACCATTTTCGCATCGTAAATATTTTAAAGTCATTAGTAAACACTTCTTAGGTGGGCACCCCTTGAGGGGTACGAAATGTCGTGATACCACTTTTTGTCGCATATTTTTTTCCAAGTAGGATTCATCCGGTGTTTCACAACAAGCCACGCCCCCTTCTTTCCCATTGTGCAACGCGTCTTATTCCCCTTTTTGGGCTGGTTGGGGTCAGAGGCCGAGAGTGGTAAAACACTTAAGAAAAATGGCCAAGGATCCATCAAACCGTTTCGGTTGTGAAACGGGTGCATACAAACAGAGGGACATACTGTTTCAATGTACCCTCTTTTTGGGTTCGGAGGTACATTAAATGTAAATATTCATAATAACCTCGAGGTCGAATTTTTTCAAAATTTTACAATCTTTCTTCTTTATATGAGAAAGTAAAAATATATGATTGTGTTAAAAAATAAATAGAGTTTTAAAAACCCAAAACCATATTATAAAAAATTTTGTTATCTTAAAATGTATACAGAAAGCAAGTATAAATATTTTTAATATTAGAAGCATTTGACATATTTACACACCCACACCCACCTCGGTGGCGTAGTTAGCTAACATCCCATTTTTGTGTTAAGCTAGACTGCCGAGGACGAGGAGATAGAGGTTCGAATCTCGGTCGGGTGAACTTGGGTAGTTTTTTCTAAATTGTTTTGCACTCTCTCTCTCTCTCTCTCTCTCCACGCAAATGTGGGTTCACTTCCTCTATATTCAACCTTCCAAATCCCTAACCCATTAGCGTAATTAGTACTTAAGCGTATATTTAGCACCGCGTATTAATACCCGTTCGGGTTATACGCTTTAAGTACTAATTACGCTAATGGATTAGGAATTGGGAAGGTTAAATTAGAGGAAGTGAACCCGCATTTGGTAGAGGTAGAGTGGAAAACCATTTAGGAAAAACCCTCAGTTCACCCGACCGAGATTCGAACCTCGATTACCCGTCCTCAGCAGTTGAGCTCAACACGACTATCGCGTTAGCCAACTACGCCACCGAGGCGGGTCTTAAGCGTATAAACCGAACGGTTAGTAAGAAGCGATGCTAAGTACTATTATTATTATTGTTATTATTACATACCAATGCCAATAAGCACATGGTCAAGATCAATAAGTCTGGTTTACCAGTGACGGGGACGTCAGGGTTTGAATCCCAGCGGGTGTATTTAGGGTAGTTTTTTCCTCAATTATTTCCCTCTCCTTACTTCCAGCGCAAATGCGGGTAAATTCCCTCTACATTTTACCTCTCTCAATCTTCCAAAAATACCGTAATTAGTAGCTTACTTATGCGTATAACCGAATAGATAGTGTAACGTGGGGAAGTAAAAAAATATATAAATACATCTTGCCTCTTTCGGTGTCTCGTAGAGAATAGTTTCTGCTGGGGGTCCTTTTACTATCCAAGTAAGCTCGGGTGGTAAATGTACTTTACAGTTGTTGTTTTTATTTAAGCTACTCTTTCCTCTTGTTAATTCCTCAAATAATGTTTTACAGGTAATAGTAAAAATGTTTGCCTCACTTTCTTGGAACGTCAGCTCATTCCAAGAAACCTCTTTGTTTTCCAATACCATATGGATATAGGGAAATAAAGGGGTTTGAAATGTTGATAGAGCAAATTTTACAAGATAGATATTGAAAATGGATATTAAAAATGTAACTAATATTTGATTGATGACACATACAATTAAAATTGTAGTAAAAGTAAAAAGTAAAGTCTATAGCATCAAGTTTGTAAATGAATAACAAATCCCAGAGGGGGTACAATAAATTACAAGGGAGACCCAGACTTCCCCTTTCTATGCTCTTGAATGTATGTATTAGTGTGATTCGAAATTCCGGTTGATTCGTTAAGAAATGACCTATACAAATAGTTAAGTCCTACTGTATATTAAAAAATTGTGTTTGTATAAATATTATTATTAGTGATAATATAAATGCAAAAGTAAATATATTATAAGGCAAAATTTAGCTATTGTTACGAAATAAGTACAAAATTTCGGAGAAAGTGTTATAATTATATATTCTTTCAATATCAATACCTACTGCTATCGATGCTAAAAGTGAGTAAAGTATAAGTTAGAGCATAGATACTTTTTTTTGGATACTAAATCCTTAGGTATGAGAAAGTTATAATTCTTTGATAGTGTTATTTCTAGCACAGCGTTTTACTACCTGTTCAGGTTATACACATATGTACCAATTATGCTAATGAGTTAGGGATGAGGAAGGTGAATTTAAAGAGACTATATTCTCATTTGCGTGGATGACGAGTTGAAAACTATTCAAGGAAAAAACTACCCTCAGTACACCCGATTGGTATTAGATCCCTGATCTCAGTGTCATAGGCAGTTTAGTCCTTTTCGTGAATGACGCCTTAGATCATGCGACCACCCAAGTAGGTTTTAGATCAAGTTGATTGCCTTGAGAAGCTAGAAATAGTTATTGTAAGTAAGCGATTCTTGTTTTATTGTTATTGAATCATGATTAGTAAGGATTATGCTATCACTTTTTTTTAACGTCTACAGGTCTTTTTAATAAATAATAAAAATACTGAAATATCCCAAATGACCTGGCGAGAGCAAGATAACAAACTTTGGGTAATTGTTGTAGTAATTATTAATCTCAAGGCACAGAGGGAGGTCCCCCTAACCCTTGATAATTTTAGAGTAGGCTGCTTGTCACGCTTTAATGTCGGACAAACTGCCAGTCTGTGGTTCGAGCAGGCGTTAACGTTATCCCGCCCGCATGGCTGATGCCTCACCGGCAAGAAGAGTCCATGTACACTCCGTTTACGGTGAAAGCTTATGTATGGTCTTAACTTGACAGACTCAACTATGGCTTTATCATATGAAATGCACCATAATGGAAACAAAGAAGGTAAGTTTGCTACCTCTCAGGGTAAACTTAGTGTGGCAGGGTTCACCGCTTCGTTGATTAATTTCTAACACATGAGAATGCTGTTAGTAAAACTTTTTGATCTGACCCAATATTAAATTTAAAATGAAGCACTTATCTGTCATGAAAATTGCGTGATATATACCGCATGCAGAGGTCTGACATTTTAAAAACTAGGAGCCCCTTTTGTAAATTAACATGTGCGTCTCGAAGCCGTAATTTTCACATTTTGATTAGATTTTTTAATTGATTAAAAAAAGGGTTAGAAACAAATAAGTATTAATAAAATAAAAGATTTTGTTTGTCTATCATGAGCACTGCGTTATATTAAACGCACTGAGAGAAATGTAATTTTTAAAATTAGTAGTCCTGAGCATGAACATTTGCGCCTCAAAACGGGAATTTTAAAATTTTGACTAGATTTATTTTAAATTAATTAAAAACCAGGTCGGAAGCAAAGCGATATTTTTTCAGACTTCTGTGTAGGGTAGACAAAGACAAAGAAGATAGCTAAGATATATAAAGATAATAAGGCTCCAGGCAACGCAGGGCTTAGGCATTAAATTTAAAAGTTACCGTTCACATACAATCATTAAACTAAAAACCCTTTTCTCCCGGTAAAAGCCGGGCACTTCAACTACATCATTATAAATTTTATGGAAAATGTGTTAAATATTCAAATTTGTTTTCACTCATTTTTGGATTGAATACTGTGGACTTGAGTTGGGAGGGAAAGGGGAACGCGAGTTACGTTATACATTTTTGCAGTTTTATAACAAAACCTTTTGGGCCCATGTTGAATAAAATATTACTTCAGTAGATCAGCTTAACACAATTTTAAACAAAAATATAGGCCTATATCAACATTTAAAAAAAAATATTAGTATTGTGGCATTTAAATAAAAAAGTTTTGTTAAATTTCACTATGCCCATGAAAAATATTTAAAAAACAGTTGAAATCATCATCATCATCATGAGCTTTTCCAGCCTGTGGGAAGGACTGTTTAGTAAAATACCTCCATCTCCCTCTCCCTTCCACCCTTCTTCCCCCCTGCACTCTCCTCCTCTCCTTGCACACTTGCTTCTATCTGTTCCATTCTTCCTTGCTATCTTCTCCCTACTTACTTCATATTATTTGATATTTTGGAATCTTCTCCTCTTCCATCCCATTACGTGTCCATACCATCTCATCCTGGGTTCCTCTACTATTCTCATGTACCCCAAATCTAGACCTTATTTCATCCTAATCCTATATCTTCCTGTGACAGCTACATACTCCTCAAAAAATCATCCTCTTGACCTCCACTTTTCGTGTTTCTCTTTTTTTCATAAGTCCAAGTTTTTCCCCTGCATACGTAACATGGGGATGAAGTATGCTCTATACAGGACTTGCTTACACTTTAAGCACTTACTTTTCAATAATTCATTACTATTTAGAAAATTAAACTAAACGTATCTACAGAATACATTCTTTATTTACGTCGCTAAAAATATTTTTACTTAAAAATTATGACAAAACTCACAATCTCTTTCACCCAAATTTAATTGAACACGGAACTATTTTAGGTTGAAAACTATCGGTGTAACGACCCAAAGTCATGCCCACAAAAACAAAAAAAACCATTGCAACCTAGAGCCTTTTGTCGCAATAGGCATTCTTAATTCGAAGCAAAAAGGTTTTTGAATGCACACTTGTAATTTCCCTTCCCCGTAAATTTTTTTATTTATTTATTTTTTTAAAAAAAAATTTTCTTGTAAACTATGCACACAAACAAAAGTTTTTATTGTTTGGTGCCTTTCAAAAAAAATAACTTTGAAAACTTTGGGGGGGTTTGGGCGGGTCAACATTAATTTTTTATAATTTTTTATTTTTAGTGAAATATAATTTTTAAAAAAAAAAAATTTAAAACCAAACTTTCCCCCAATTTTTTAAAATTTTAATTCTTAGCGAGATAAAAAAAAAAAAAATTTTTGGTTAGGGGCTTGTGCATTTTGGGGTTTTTTTTTGGGAAAACATTTTTTTTTTTTCCCAAGTTTAAACCCCCCCTTTAAAATTTTATTATTTAGTTTATAATATTTATTTACTTCAGCTATTTTATAACACTTTTTGATCCGACTGAAAATATCAGCACACAAAAATTTCCCCTGAGCGAGAGGAAATGCCTAAAAAATTTTGCCGGGAAAGGTATTTCCATCCCTTTTCAAGGGTTTCTTTACATGCCACACTTACTGAAGACCGATGGTTTACTTCCCCTCCGAAGGAAGTTGTGTTAGGGATTTTCATCGTCAATAAATAAAATCGATCGGGTTTGAACACCGACAGCAACAAAAAACAATTTTCATTCTCGCAAAAAAGGGACGCCAAAAGATGGGTAAAATGGGGGTTTTGATTCCCCATGGGGTTACTGGGTATTTCCCCCAAAAGGGTTTAACTCTCACTCCACAAAAATTCCGGGGTACACTTACCAAAATTTTCATTTTATTCAGCTCTAACACATTAACGTAATTAGTACAAGTTCGTATAATTCGAACAATTTAGAAAGACGGAGCGTAAAAAAAACACTGAAACGGTCCGGGGGAAAAAAAAATTATACCAGGGGTTTTCAACCGCGCCCGCCGAAACATTTTTTGCGGCGGCCATCTCATAAAAATTAAAAATTTCAAAGAAAAAAAACAAATAGGGCCAACATATTTATATTTTCATAATTTAATAATTTTAAAAAAACACGACTTTTTGTTTTTATAAAATATTTTGCTTTATCGCAAGAAAAATATTACGTTTTTACACAAAATTGCAATACCTTGATCGGCAAATGAAAAAACTCTTTTTAGACAACAGAGAAGTACAATATCGGAAGGGTTTGAACATAGTCGGGGATGTTCGAACATATCGGGGGTGTTCGACATATCGGGGGGTTCGAACATATCGGGAGTGTCGAACAAAAGTCGGGGGTGTTTTCAAACATGGCGGGGGGTTTTGAAAAATAGTCGGGAGTGTTTTAACAAAGTCGGGGGGTGTTTTTAAAAATATTGGGAAATGTTCAAACATTCGGGGTGTTCGGAAAGTCGGGGGTTTCGAACAAGTCGGAGGGGTTTCCCAAACCGGGGTTTCGAACATAGTGGGGGGGTTTTGAAAAATAGAGGGGATGTTCGAACAAGTCGGGGGTTTTTGAAAAATCGGGGGTGTTCAACATAGGGGGGAGTGTTCGCGTTTGCCCCTCACCCCGAAACACTCGAGACCCAAAAAAAAATAATAAAAATGTTTTAATCCTAATATTGTCGGTACAGTATTTTGGCCAGCCAGCCAAAAAAACTTGACACTTTGCCTTAAAAGGCAAAAGGCCCCCCTTTTAAACCCAAAATAAAAGAGTCCCATAATCTAATACATTTATATTTTTTTAAATACTTTTATAAAAAAAGTTTTTTTATGGCGATCTGGGTCTAGTAATATAAAATTAGACGCGGGACCTTGTAATCCGAAAGCGTTTGGGCGGACATACTTTTAAAATAGTGGCCGACCTCACGATTTCGCCATCAACTTTGATAATTTTTCAACATGGACGAAACTAACGAGGAAATAAATCATTGAGGGTTTCCATCGTCGCCCCACAATTAAGGCAGCGGCGCGTCTAGTTTTATATGATATACCGGTTTTTTTGTGAATAAGGCTCAGTTAAGCCCACCCTTAAAAAAAAGAAAATGCTTGGATTACCCCCACAAAACATTAAAAAAAAAAAGAAGAAGAAGAAAAAAACAAGATGCTATGCTTTACACACAGGACAAAAGGTTCCTGTTTAAATTTTTAAAACACGATAGAGCGCAATATATTCCTTTTTTTTTTTAATTTATGTAAAATTGTCAAAAAAAATTTCTTCTTTATTTTATCTAAAAAAAAAAAAACCGGGGGGAAAACCTGAAACTATCCCCGAACTGAACGGAAAAAGGGTGTGATTCTCGTACTGTTTTTTTCGTGGGCTAAAGGGGTCAGTTACTAAAGACTGGGTTATTTGTGCAGGTTTTGCCCCAATTTTGGCTAGATCACTTGAGGTAAAAGGTTTTTTTTTTGCACCGCGTTTAATTTTTAAGAATTGTTTGCAAAATTTAATAAATAAGGAAAAGTTAGAAAAATTGCAAACAATTTGTAAATACGATGCAATTTTCAAAATTAACTTTCCCCTATTAAACGTGCATAACTTGTCCATCAACTCTTGATACATCACTAGAAAATAATTTTCACCAACACTATTTCACTGGTCATACTGATTAAGCATTTAAAGGAAAAAGACTAAAAATTTTTAATACAGAACATTGTTTGTAAATTTAAATTATATTAGGATAAAAACGCATTGAAAGGGGATTTTTACCATTTTAGAAAGGCTTTACAGTAACACTTGCACAAATCGTATTCTGCTTTATAGGGAATACTGTTTAGTAACAATAAACTTTTTTTTTACTTTGTCCCCCCCCGTCACCCGGAAAATTTGAGAATATTCAATACGAATGGACTGCACACATTTTTGGCAATACGGTCTTAGAAAAAAAAAGCCAAAAATTTAAAATTATTATTATTAGCACCGGGGCTTACTACCCGTTCGGATTATACGCACTTATACAATGTGTAATGGTAGGGTGATTGTGAGATGAAATGGAGGACCTAACAGTTTAACGTGGGATCCGAACCACGGTGGAGGCCTGGCATTCCCCCACATTCACAAGTTGTGATTAATACACGTCTTGTCAGAGGTGAAGGAAGGGTTTGGTAATAGGATAAATCTAGTGCCGGGAACGAGGATTGAGCCCCGGACCCTCAATACAGAAGTCTGACACCTTACCCCTAGATCACACAATTTTGATAAATGTCAACGTTTCATGACCCCCCTTGAAACTTAAAAAGTTGTTTTCGCGTTGCCGTCTATTTGTCTCTATGTCTGTTTATATCGGAAACATTTTACCGATCGGGCTAAAACTTTGGTATCTAGAGTTTTCTTAAGTTTCCTCGGAGGTATATTTGGAATTAGATATTCATCCCTAAAATCACGGAAGATAAAAAAGATAAAAATTGATTTTCTCTAAGCTCACTCTAACGCTCTTTATTAAATTAATTTGTATCTAGGCACTCTTTTGATTGACATTACGAACAAAATGGCAACTATCATTTCCCTATGAAAATTATTTTGAGGGTAATTTATATGTGCGTAAATTTTCAATTTTGATCATATCTCTACAACTATTTGAAGCAACTTACCAATGTAAAGTTATACTATTAAAAATAAAAATACTTATTAGAAAAATAACTTTTATAAAACCAACAATTTTTGAGTTATTGCATAGATATAATATGAGGTATTTGAATGTAAAATAGATTATGTTCTTTGGTGGACAGAGATGTTACCTTTGCTCAATATTTATGAAAGCGTATGTATTAATTAATTTATATTCTTGGTGGAGTGTTTGTGCAACAATATATGTTATTTCGTTTCACAATCTTACTAGTTTTTTTGTGAATGTCATATCTAAGAAAAAGATAAAAATCTGTGCGATGCACCGTACAGCTTATTATTTAAACATTGTGGTTTAATTAATGTTGCTGACAAAACATTTTGTATGCGTGCGCCATTGCATCTAACTACCCGTCCGGGCTGTATGCATTAGGATGGAGTGTAAGGAACGCGGGTTAAGGGCAGTATTATTGCAGATTTCATTTCAAAACTTTTATTTTGGTAAAAATAAATCAAATATCTCGCCAGTACAAACAACGAGTTTTAATTTTCTTCACATGGTGACCTCAACAATTGTTGAATATCTGTCGAGGGGTCTTGAGTTTAATGACAACTTTTCTTTTGATTTAAAAAGTTTGTCATCTAATGCTTTAATGCTCTTGACAGATATTCAAGAATTATTGAGGTCACCATGTGAAGAAACAAACCTTATGTTTCTACTAGAGCAATATTTGTTTTATTTTTGCCAAAAAAATGTTTTGATATTAAAACTGCAAAAACACTAATCCCACCCCCTTTTGGGGGGGGGGGGTCCCTACACTCCCACCTGAAGTGGGTATGGAAAGGAGTTCGATCCCCAGAGCTCCAGATTTTTCCTTGAATTAGTGGTCTGGTCGTGAGCACAAATGAGGCGCTACTTGAATGTAAAAGTAGCATCTCCGATCTAGAAAAGTAAGATGAACGGCCGGAGGATATGTTGGCACTATCTTTGTCAGATGACGGCGGCCGCTCGGTCGGTATAGCTCGATTGCAGTCTGACGCCATGGAGCTAGTAAAACTAATTTAATATAAATAAAAGGTGCTATCAAACGCTTCTAATAAAACTTACAACCAATGTTTGCAATAAAGAATCTTATGCCGGCTGTCACTTATCACCTATCCTACCGTAGATGAGCTATAGTGTCATATTTAATAACAGGGTTGGTCACACGGATAGTGTGCCTGACTTTCATTAGGAAAGCTAAGTATTAACACGGACCATTTTCAGTGAGGTAGTATTTCGGCTCATCAATTTTTCCACCCTCCACCTAGGAGAATATTAGTACATAATATTGTTACCATTAACAGCCTTTCCTCCTAAAAAAAAAGTCACTGACGTGTACTAACATTCTTCTAGGTGTAGGGTAGAAAACATTGAGCTGAAATACAGCCTCATTGCAAGCGGCACAGGTTAAACTTTGGCCTCCCTCGTCAGGCACAACGGTTCTAAAACAAAAGCTTAAATGGTATAATAGCACCGGGGAGTGCAATGAACTCTTTCTGCTTCGTACTAGTGTTCACGCAGCCAAAGAAGTCAGTCTCGTCTGGTCTGGTTTACCGGGGATGAGGAAATCGGGAATTGAATTTTGACCAGGTGTACCGAGGGTGGTTTTTCATACATGGTTTCCTACTGTATCTTCGTGAAATGCGGGTACATTTCCTCTAAAATTCTATCTTCCTTGTTACTACCCCATTAGTGTAGATATACAGATAGTAAGAACACACAGCACACAAAAATAAATACTTTGACCCTACAAAAGACTCAACAGGTGTCAAGGAAACGTTTGAGGATATAACAACTTAACGCTCTGACACAGATCAAGGCCCAAACGGCGAGAAACTTTCTACCCGCCGTGCTTACACCTCATAATTAATAATTTCCTGTGAAAATGATTTAAAATGGATGTATGTAAGTGCGACAGAAACAGCTGCAAATAAGTGGCACGCAAATTACAGTCCTCGTCAGCGGCGGAAAGAGGCAGGGGGTGTCTATTAAGGCGGGAGACTCTACTGTAATGAGTAATAAACATCTGAGGAAGAGGGGCGTCGCGGGCGGGACTCTCCCTACGGCACCCCGACATTGCGTAGCCAACAGTATCGACCAGTTGCGTGGTGCGTGCGTAGACAGTCAACAACAAAACTTGCACGATGACTCTTGACGCCAAATTTTATGCGGATTGCACTATTTATAAAGTCATATGCCAACACGCCAAAGTTACAATAGCTCAACAAAAAACAAAATACAATGCTACCACCCGCATCCATGGGCACATAGAAAAAAAAGCGTCACTCACGTCTAGTATGGGTTGCCGATAACGTGATCGGGGTTCAAATATAAGTTAGATGTAATATGGCGGGTATTTTCTTATAAATGGTTTTAACACCAACCTTACACACAAATGTGGGTATATTTCCTTTAGATTTACCTCCTTATCGATGTAAATGAGTGGCTAACTCAGACGGTAGTAATACATTAAGCATAAAAAAATAGAAGTTTACTTTCTTTAAATACTATTATTTCAATTGACATAATTTTATAAATTAATGCGACCCAAATGAGTAATTGGTGAATGGGAAGACATTTATAAAAAGTAAACTTCGATTTTTCGAATCTTCACCCAATACTAAGACCTGTCACGTGAAGGCAAAGAGCTATCCTCACAAGGGTTTGAAATGATGTTTTCCAGAAACTATTTTACTACCATGAGGCATACAAGCATAACGACCTGCATTGATGGTTTCATTGGCTAAGGCGCTACTCTCGCAATAAACTAAACTGTCGATGACGGGGAAATCGTGGTTCGATTCCGGTCGGTGTACTGAGAGTGAGTGGTTTTTTCTAACTGATTTATCACCATATTTATACACAAATGTGGGTTTATTTCCTCTAAATTAAATTTTCCTCATCCTTACCCATTAGCGAGCTAGTATACAAGCGTATAATCCGAATGGGTAGTCAGACGCGGTGCTAAAACAATTATTGGAGACCCGCTTATCCGCTTACATTCTAAGTCATTTTCTCAAGAAAAACGATATGCCAATTATTTTTTTTAATGCTAAATAATGCCCAAATACGAATTTTAATCAAAAACGTTAGAGCCTATTATTTAGAATTTTTTTTATATTCTTTCTTAGTAGGCTACCCTTAATTTTAAGTATGAAAAAAAATTTAGAAAAATCCTTCTGGAGACCCTATGAAAACCCCAGATATCAAGTTTTAGCCCGATTGGTAAAACAGTTTCGGCTCTAGACCGACACACAAACCGAAAGACAGACTGCAACGCGAAAATCACTTTTGGGGAGGGGGCGGAGGGGGAATCAGGTCATGAAACGATTAAAATACAAAATTATATATTTTTTACGATCACAATACTTTCTCTTAGGTCGTGAGAAAGTTGAAAGAAAGCATATCTATGACCATGTCTGTACTCGACCGCAAGGCGCCGCGCGAAGCTAAAAGCGCGCATATAAAACGTGGCAGGAGACAGGAGTGGGAGGGTGTGAAAAGGGGTGGGGAGTTTCTATTTTCATTGTGTTCGGAGAATGGAGTGGAACGTGTTTTCCAATTAGAGTAATAAATAAAATAAAAAAACCTTTACAATCAGTATGCAATATGAGTGTGTACGCCCGACAACTCGATCTAAACAAAATCTAATGTATTTCATGACAAAAGTAATTTACGTTTTAATTTGGGGTATTTAGCGTATTGAAAAGTTTTTGAAACCACGGAAAAGGGTATTAAACGTGAGAGGGGGTGTTGGGAATCGGGCGGTACAAAAGGGAAAACCCTTTTAAAAAA
>JBCFYV010001740.1:0-116385 GCA_039000515.1 Timema cristinae
CCCCTAAAAACTACAGGATAGGGAGGACATAACGTACAAGTTATAAATGACAACAGATAGAATAGCATAGTTTTCAATAAAGGGCAATTTAATTGGTTCAAATCAGAAAATAGACAATGGAACATATGTCCTTAATTCAAAAACAACTTTCTGATAGCTACTACTGTAAAAGAAAACATTGCATCATATAATGTACAGTCTTAGGTGTCTGGTAGACTTACTACCCAAACACACCTCGCAATTTACATTACCTAAAAACATGACATATGGTCTTTCAAAATATAGTTGTCCACCAACGGAACAAACCTAAATAAGCCTATTAATATTCAACAGTAAATGAATAGGCTTCTACTGTATAAACATACAGAATGATATCTCTTCCTTCTAATTACTTTCATTCAAAGTTTACATTAGTCATAAGGATACTGCATGGATATGATCCATGATTTAGATAAACAAACGCACAAAGTTGCGTAACCTCAAAATAGTTTACTTTACTTTTTTTAAACCTGACGTTTAATAGTTACAACACTTTAAACAAATTATTAAGAATTGCATTCCTGACGTTTACTATCGTCTTATAAAAAGGTATGACATATGAATTAAATAACTTCTCCATAACTCCGCATGAGTTATATTAATTGTAACAAAAAGGATAACACAGGTCTATCTCCCAAGACGCTGACTAAAAGCCTGATCCACATTTACATTAATTACATCAAATAAATGTCTCTAACTTGTCGACAAAAGATTAAATGATTAATATTACTGGTCAATCCTCCATGACCCCAAAACCATACAAAATAATATAAATAACGCCAGACGCGATTTTCCCATGGCGTCGACTCAAAGCTTTAACTATTCATTCTCTAAGTCCCTCATCCATGACTTTAACAAATAGTTACGTTCATAAAATAAATTTATATCAAGCTAAATCATTCCTAGGTCTTTCCTCCATGACCCCAATGCAGTTCGCTCTACCGAAATACTCCTTCGATGAAGCTCAATTCAATAATCCTATCATAATGCTATATTTAACACAATTTACAATCTACTATATATGGAATCTAGATTACAAGAAAAAGGGGTGGTAATGTTCACACAAGCCAGCCAGCTACGCAGAACACGGCATTACGTCATAATGTCGTAATTCCACACATATTCCTGGTCGCTGATTGGATGTTTATCGTCGCAATGCAGTGGTTTACGATTTGTTGCACCCTCTCTGAGTCCTGTACCCCCCGGCCAACAAAAGGGATAAAAGGGAGAGGATAAACTTAACATACAAAAAATGGAAATTATAAAAAATATATAGATTCATCAAAATGAGCAGTTTATTCAACTAAATGACAATAACGCAGATAACAAAAATTGGTCTCATTATATCATTATGAGTACAGTTGAAAATTATGCTCGAAGCCAACAACTTTATATCATTAAAGTTGCGCAAGTGTTTAAACAAAAGGAAACATGAAATCCATCATAATATTGATAGTCCAGTCTATAAGAGACAATAACAAAGCGAATATTTTTAAATGCGATACAAAATAATAATGGCCTAATGGGCACCTTGATATGGTTCCAAAGGTTTCGTAATTCACAGAAAACGATATCATAAATATAAAGATTTAAATTTGACGACTATACAACAGAGTCTACACAACGAGAGGGTTTGACTACCAGACATAAGCCAAACTCCCACGGGACTATCAGATCTGACTTAGAAATTGGAACTAACAGTTCCATCAATTAACAAAACTTTAGCTGTTCAAACAGAACTTACGTTACAAAAGATTAAAGTCATCCTAATTTAAATTCCAATAAAAAGTTACTTCACGTTACTTTAAATCAAAACCATAATTTTAAATATGAAAAGTTACTTCGATAAAAAAATTACTCTACGATTCCAAACAATATAATATTAACAAGTCAAACTTCTAATCAGCACATAGCTGAGGATATTTACGAGAGTAAAAATATAAGCAAAAGTTACAGCGCCCGAGCGGCGACCTATCTAAGATAGAATATTTAGACATTCTTTTGGCGATCAAAATATTAATACGTTAGATTTTGAAACTGAATATTATATGCAAAAAGTTTAAAGTTTATAAATAAGTTAGAGTTCATAACTCCACCCGTCTAAGCGACGATTTTGATACATTTTTACAAGTTTTCTCCAGCCATTGTCCAGATCCATGACAATGGTCTGTCGTCGATCGTTGATCGTAGGATAGTCGATTATGGCAAGCTTGCACAGCCATTATATAGGGATTTCGTTGTTCTGGAAAGAAGGGGGGAGTACACCAAACACGCATATGATGACGTCAACGATGCCTTCAAACAGTCACGTACACCATTGTTGATTCCGCTTGCTCCATCGGAATATCCGTGAATACCTCCAATCACCCGATGTTTTGAAGGAGGTTCCTCTAGTCTCCGTCAGGGGTCGGATACATAATTGTCTTCTAGTTGATGTTGATAGTTCTCGGTTCATTTCACGCTAGTACAGTCGGAGTGCCGAGTCGCTTTGTTGACCCACTGGATCTCCCTTGACCACTCGCCAGTCTAGGAGTCCAGGTGCCGGCCAGCCTTGCAGGATTCTATTGTGAGCAGATTAGTATTGTAAGTACACGAACAAATTAATACTTAGAATTAGATTGAGTAATAAATATATTGTCCAGCATTGTTTCTATTATGTCTTCTTAGCCTACAAGAACTACAACAGAGAAAAATACTATTGTAGGGATCCTAATTGAGTTGAATTTATTGGAGCGGGTAGTATGCTTTGTTGTCCAGTTGTAACATTATACCACGTAATGTTACAAATCTCTAATCACGTCAGTATGGGGCGGGGTCCAGTTGTAACATTATACCACGTAACGTTACAGATTCTCCGACCGTTGTTGGAACATCTGATGTCAGGTGAGGGTGGCATTATCCCCCCTCCAAGGGATAATACAGAGCGTGTTGATTTCGTAACTGGACTCTTGGAAAACATCGTCCAGTGTTGAAATTATTCTCGGGCCGGGTTGATCATCTAATATTGTTTTCTAGTCGTAGTTGCCCCGCGCTTCCACTTTGGTGATTTGACTTGGTAGTAATCTAGTGAGGCCATCTTGGAGATCCGAAGGTACGTGAAGAACAGTTTATTTAGTAGACAGTTGATATTGAATATTTAGGAATGCTGATTAAATGTCTGATTGTTGGGGCTACATTGGGCTACAATAGTGAAGTTTTACTATTGTAGGGTACGTCGAAGTATTATTTTGGGAGCGAATAGTATGCGTCAAGCGCATGCACGTTGAATATTAGGTTGGGTGGGGTAGTAATTTTACAATACGAAGTTTGTATTGTTACATTGTTTACCTGCATCGATGATAGCATAGTCTAAGGCATCACTATCGTGTTATACTAGACTGCCGATGCCAGAGTGGTCGGCGTTTGCTTCCAATTCTAGTGTACTAAGATTGATTTTCTCACCCCAAGCAAATGCGGATACACATTCTACCTGGTCTAATTATATCAAAACTGATTTCTTATATTTTCCTAGCCTACATATTTTCTCAAATCCTATTGGCTAATAATAAAATGTAATTCAATTTCGTTAATAAATTAGATGTAACGTACCGTTACTTTATCAATTGTGTCTTGATCATCATTGCGTACTGTCAAAGCGTAAGAACCGTGACATATATCGAGGTTCGAATCCATGTACTCACTCCACCATCTAATTCTGGTGGAGGAGGTTGGAATCGAATCGCAGGTGGAACATTTTCTTAATTAATATTTAGACGTTTAGTCAGAAAGGGTGCTTGTAGCTCATCTGGTTATGTGGGTGGAGGTCGTGGTTCGAATCCCCTCTGAAGTGTAATGTCACTTTCGTGTTTGACTCGTCTGCTGAGAACGAGGAGCGCGTGGTTTGAACCCCAGCCGGTGACACCGAGGGTGATTTTTTCCACGCAATTGCATGTGCACTTCCTCACCCGATCGGACCGTAAGACGCTATGCTATGTTTGGCTCTCAGGCATCAACATTGATCGTCCGCAGATCACACGACTTGACGTATAAGTCCTTTACTGACAGCCAGTATCTCACTAACTTGACATGTGAATATATTTAATTTGTTTGGTATCATTTCTATTACCTCATAATCATCAAATTTAATACTTTATTAGTGAATTAATTTTGAAACTCTTCCATTCTCACATGACTTGACGTATGAGTCCTTTACCAGCTGTCATTATCTTACTAACTTGTCGTATGAATATTTTAAATTTGTTTGGTAGAAAGAACAAATACAACCTTATATTTTATTTGGCAATCAACATTGACCATGGAACAGAACTATAGTATGATTCTGGTAGGAAGAAAAGTTTAAAAGTACAAACCTTATGGTCAAATCACGAACTTGCCGTATGAATATATTTAAGTTGTTTGGTAGGAAGAACAGAACTATAGTTTTATTCTGGTAGGAATAACAGTTTAAATGTACAAACTTTACGGTCAAATCATGGACTTGCCGTATGCATATATTTAAGTTATTGGGTGGGAAGAACAGTTTAGAATCGCTAGGAAGAACAGTTTAGAATATTCACACATAATTTGCTGTCAATTGTATCGTGACGTAATTGTGCTTTCCGGTCAAAACCCTACTATAGTAGTCCTTTTACAGTAGATAATAATCATATTGTTAATGATAGTGTCGGAGACACTTAACGCTCACACCATTGTGTGACACAAATATCCGTGTCACGGAGCTGACCGGAATTTTCTTGATTGAACGTGTTTACCGGTAATGACTGCCCTGGGGCGCCGGAAAATTACCATAAATTCTCTCTTTGAACTTGGAGCGGGATCTGTGTGCCAAGATTGTGGTCACTCATTAGTAATCAGACTCCACTGCTCTCAGTCTGTGGATTCCGAGAAGCGATCTCCAAACACTACTCTATAGTATGATTCTGTAAGGAAGAGTAGTTTAAGAATACAAAATTTATGGTCAGTTCACGGACTTGCTGTATGAATATATTTAAGTTGTTTGGTAGAAATAATAGAACTATAGTATGATTCTCGTAGGAAGAACAGACAGATCATCTGCAGATCACATGAGTCCTTTACCGGTGGTCAGTATCTCACTGTCTTGACGTATGAATATATATTATTTGTTTGGTAGAAAGAACAAATACACACTTTTATTTTGCAATCAACATCGCCGTAGGAAGAATAGTTTAAAATACAAATTTTCTGCTCCGTATCTATCAGATCAATGATTTGCCGTATGAGTATATTTAAGTTGTTTAGTAGTAGGGACAGTTTAGAATATTCACACATGACTCTTGAAGTAATTGTACTTTTCGGTCAAAACCCTACTATAGGATTCCTTTACTGTAGATAAAAATCAAATCGTGAATGGCAGTTAGCACCGTGGTGGGAGGATGTAAAGTGAAACCGCCCGGCCCTTAAAACTCGTCCGGTTCTGCGCATGACGTCCGCTTAGGGGGACTTATCTTACTGAGAGCATTGGGTGCTCTGGCATGTTATCGAGTTATCTTAGATTTCAACAATACACCTTGTCTAAATCACTACATAATAATGTAGAAGTATGTAGCGATCTTTTAGGATGTGTATAGCAAGAATAATAGGGGTGTGAAATAATAAAATTACATATATTTTAACATCATTATGCAAAGTGAACGAACTTGTTAAATACTTCAAACAAGGATAATAAAAATAATAGATTCATATTTTACTACTCAAAATATTATGATGCACACGTTAAAGAACACGTCTTGTTTCAATAACTCCACCAATATTAGATTAAATTATGAATGTCAAACAAAATCCTTGACTTGAACGAATAAAGCACAAGAAAAACGTAAATTGGTCACAACAGAAAACAATACAAAATATAATATGTAACCAAGAAAAGCAAAGAACATTCAGAATATTTTAAACCATTATTAAGTAAAATTATATTCCTTTTTCATTATAACCCCTTATTTTATAACTGCAATATTAAGGCCAAATTTTTAACTCTTTTGATTTTTTTAAATCTATGATTGGAAATCACTATTTTTCCTTTCTCATATAAATATAAAATAATACAATCGTTAAATTTTTCAACCTTGAAATGTTGATGAATCATTGCGTTTAATATGCCCCAAACCCCAAAAAATGAAGTTAACAATTATATATGTCCCTGGGTCTTTATCCTAAAATATTTAACGAAATTGATATTTAATATGGCTATAGCTCAGGATTTTTATTCAGACGCTAGCTTTTAAATTAAGAGTAATTCACTGAAAGGTGATTTGTTTAAATTTCAATTTTTTTACAAATGCTTTAAGGATTTAGTTTAAAATGGATATTTAATGAGTGTTTATCTGATGATAAACACTGTATACTTGTTTCTCTGGTAAAAAATCATTTATAAGCAATTTACTAATGAGTAATGGTTAATTTATTCCAAAGAGCTTTATCTTTCTACATTTTTGTGGATAATAAAGTAAAATACAACATTGCAAAGACTTCTGGAAATCTTCTTGTGCAAAATGATCAAAACAGATTGTGGCTGGATGGAAATGTTATAATTAGCTTAGAAGAAATAGTCTAATTTAACGAAGAAATTATTTTGTAAATATAAAAATTAAAAAATTAATATGAAGGAAACCATATTAAATTATTTTAAATATTTAACAAGACTCTTAAAAAATACATAAAGTTAGAAATTTTATCTTCTTATTTTTCCCCCCACATCCATCTGGGTTATACGCATTTATTTACACAAAATAATACGGATATGAGAAATGTAAAATTTAGAGGATATATACCCTCATATTAATACGAATAGAGGAGGAAACCATTTATGAAAACCCACCCTTATCACATTCAGCTGAGAATCTAATCACATCCTTCACCCTCAATACCAAACAAGAATAGATTGGCTTGACCAAAGCTAAGACTATGTGATCACCTATGCCTGCCAAACTATACAATCAAATCACTTGGTGTACATCTACGACAGGAGTTTCAAGCTTAAACATGCCGGAACCAGCCCTCGGAATCTAGTGGCGGAAAGCAATATAATCGGATAATTTCTGTCAATCTATGCAAAAATGAGATAAGGTATTTAATTGTGAATGAAATAATAAGTGATAATTTAAACATGTTTAGTTACATATTAAATGAATTTTCCAACAAAAATATACTCTTTGCTAAGTCAATATAATACAGCAACTGTAAGGAAGAAATTATTTAGAGCTTTCATGTATTTATTCCCACGCTAGTCAAAACTTTCCGTTTCTCGATTAAAAACACCAAACTTTACTGTGGTCCATTATTTTCGCAAGAAATTTCGTGGGCCACCAGTAGGGAATACGAATTTTTATATTTTATGCCTAAGATTTTAAAATAATGACAACTGGTGGTAAATTGTAACAACTGCAGAGAAACAATGAAAATATAATACACTCGAATTAAAACGACAAAGTAGAGAAAATTCCTATTAATAAAATACAAGCTACAGTATTGCTAAATTTAAATACTCAATTTGCAGTTTAATCTGATATGTTTGTCCACTTTTATAAAATAAGTATCAAAAGAATATCTATCCACTCACATCGTTGGGAACGTGTACAGAGTCAAGTCTTATCTAGTTTGATTTGTCGGCGATGGGGAGATTGTGGTTCGAATACCAACCGGGCTTACTTACGTTGTTGTTCCTAAATGGTTTTCCATCCTCTCTCCACGCAAGTTCCTACCTTATTAGAATACATATGAGGACTGCCTGAACAGGTAAAAAGACGGAGTTCATATCATAATATTTAATAAATACAGGTCTACTAATCCTAATAAAATAAGTAGGACCTTACGCAAAAATATTAACAAAATTAATTAACAAATATACCCGCTTCAGTCATCAAATCCCGGAAGTGGGACCCTTTCTTGAACGGTTTTCCACTCTCCCTCCACGCAAATATGGGTAAATTTCATCTAAATTCAACCATCTTCCCTAGCATATTTTCGTAATTAAATATGCATATAGTTCAAAGGAGTAAAAATACATGGTGACACAAACACATTTATTTAAAAATAGCTTCTACATGATTTTAGATTTTAACTGGATTAACGGCGATTATAAGTCTTGAAGAACCCGTAGTGCAGCTTATTATTACTATTAAATTATAGATGTTAATATATTAATGAATGTTTGTACGATTTATCTATAAAGCATCAAACATTGCCATATTATATTTGTTAATATAGTCCGGGAAAATTGCTTACAAGTTTTTAAATTAAATTTGTCTTCCCTCTTACATACTAATATCAAATTTCTTTTATTAAGTTCATCCTTCGGAAAACTAAGATATTTAATATTGCAGCCAAACTTGGCATGATCTCTTATTTTAAAACATTTAAACACACTAAATAGGTAGTATATTTGAATGGTTTCCCTCAAGTTGTTCCGTCTACAGCTACCTGACTCCCCCGAAGCTGACGTCACGGCAAGAAGGAAGGAGTGGGAGAACATGCGCACGGTTTCACCTTACTTCCTCACACCACGAGTTAGCACAGCACTTTTAGTGTGATAATTAGGAAGCTGACCGGTATTGAACATGTAATGAATAACCTGGGACCTCGTAAAATTAAAAGAAAATGCTCTATTCGATAGTTTCTTCACTCATTAGTAATCAAGATTCGAATTGACAACATTATACACTGCAACAACGGGCACACATTAAAATTAGGAACGATGGTATTGGGAATAAATTAACCTTACCACCCAAGCCGAGTAATGACAAGGGCCCCTCGGGGAATAACTCACAGAGCTGTACTGAACCAGTGCCAGCCAGTATGTTCAGCCACCTAGTAGGTCCCCGGATGTAGAAAGGGGGTCAATGAAAATCACAGCGAGACATTGCCAATAGATCACACTTTATGTTAGACAATCGCAGAGAGATTATACTCCCCCTTTCCTCACAGACTAGCACGTCACGGGAGGAGTGCCTAATACTGCACGCTCCCTCCTACCTAAAACCCTTGGGACACACATTAAAATCAAATGGACTAAACCCATGAGCCACTGTGGTGGCCTCTGTCGGGGAGCATGGTCTTGGAAGAGGGTGGTGGAATTAACTGGATGTGGAAAGAAGGTTAATTGACGTTACATTACACACTCTCACTCACGGAAAAGAACCTGTGGGAAGGGGGATGTGGGTAGGGGAATAATGGTAAATCAACCGGATGTGGAAAGAAGGTTAATTGACATTACATTATACACTTTCACTCACGGAAAAGAACCTCGGGGAAGGGGGGTGAGGGTGGGTGAATAACGGTAAATCAACCTGATGTGTAAAGTAGGTTAATTGATAGCCTCGGGACTGGAACGGGGGGGCCTCCACGCTACTGGCAGTATATTCAATGCCATCAACAAGTCAAAGTTGTGAAACCAATTGTTCTTCACTACATAATCCATCAACAGGCTTTATTGGGTAAGCACATGCAGTTATCTTATGTGATGGAGGTTATTTTATGAACAGTCAATTTTATCCGATCCCATGCACTCACCCATCGTCAATTAAAAATTTCCTTGCCGAAATTGAAAGTGAATACCAAGATATTCCGTATCCTTGTGAGGTTCGTTGGCTCAGCAGAGGTAAAGTGCTGAAAAGTTTTTTAGAGCTACGGGCAGAAATTGATATGTTCATCACTTAGAAGAAACACCCCATTACTGTTCTTTCAGACAGCTCGTGGATATGGAAACTAGCGTTTGTTGTTGATCTTTCCGCACATATAAACTGCCTGGATTTGAAACTTCAAGGAGAACATTCTCCCATTTCAGGTTTGTATGTACATGTAAAAGCTTTCGGGGAGAAATAAATTCTTTTTAAAAAACAGTTTGCTGCTAACAGATTAATTCGCTTCACAAGCAGTGATAAGTACAAAAATGAATGTTCTGTTCAATTTCCTACTTATTTTGCATTAGAGGTGATTTTACAGCTGAAACAACCATTTCAAGATCATTTTCAGGATTGTTACTAAGCCTCGGGGAACATCAGACTTTTTCAAACATTTTTTAACTCAAAGTTAACTCAACATTTGCCATCTAAGCCCTTCTGGAAGTGCTAGATCTATCTTCAAATGAATCAGTCAGGGATTTTTTTAAGGAATCTATAAGTCCTTGCCTGAACAAAACTTCAAATGTCTCAAGGACTTTGCTCGTGGTTTGTTTTCTGTGTTTGGCTCAACATATGGTGGGAGAAACATTTTCAAGGCTGGACTATGTTAAATCTAAATATCATACCTTATTGTCAGATGATCATTTTATCTCACTATTCTTAGTTGGAACAACTAAAAACAAATCTTGGAGCAATTTTATCTGATAATTCCAAACATCACACTAAATGGAAAAACTTAAACACTTTTATTTTTGTACCAAGCATTAAAACGTACTGTCTAGAGTAAGATTAAAACAAATTGAAACATGCTCTTTATCTCAAAATAACATAAAAGTTTATCAATCCAGCCCACTACCCAAAAGCCCAAGTTAAATGTGGCCCAACAACGAAAAAGTTTGGAAACCCCTGTACTAAACTGCTGAGAGATACAATTGTCTAGCTAGCTTATCGAGTCTGAAATTGAGGTGGATATCAATGAGGTCATCGACAGAAACCTGTAAAGCTGGGAACTGATTATAGCATTTGTGTAGGTACGAAATATGTGCGTGCACGTATATTCATGCGCATACATATTTGTTTAGTTACATTTTTCGCACGCAAGGTTTCGTTCCAGTGTTTGTAGGAAAATATGACAAACAAGATAATAACTATTTCAAGTGCAGCGTTAATTGTAATGCACAACATACAAAAGGAAAGAAAAAACTCAAACGATGGTGAATTACAAAATTATATAAAGTCGGCAGTCATACAGTAGATCTTAATTTATTAGCTACATGAAAACATTGGTTATGTTCATGATTCAGTTCACATGTCATCAGAAGACTTTGAACTTATAATCAATGATATTGGTTGTAAAATTAACAAGCTGTATACCAAGTTTAGAAAATGTGTTCCTGTGAAAGAACGGTTACCTTTAACTCTACGTTTTTTTAGTGACTGGAGATTTCTCTAAAAGTATGCAATAATATATCCCGTGCCTCCTTCTTCTTATTTCTTGAAAAAGGCAAAGGATGTTTGAAATTCCATAAAATGGAAAAATTTTCACTATCGTCTATCAATTTAAGAGCTAATTCATTACTAAATTCTATTTTGGAAACGGGACTTAAACTAAAATCCTATCTTTCTAATGATCCTTGTCCACACTAAGCACTACGTGCGCGTACAATCCTTTGATCTTTTCGCTTAGACCGACAATCGCGAATTGTGTTCCTGAGTGTTGAAACCGACGCGGAAATGTTTTCGTCCCTTCCTCATTTAATCATTTTTACTCTTAAATTGTTCGTGTACGCAAAAATACTCTAATGAGTATGCACCTTAACAAGCGCACCCTAAACACATGCCTCATTATGATAAATAGATCAGGTTTTTTTTGTAAAATTATCTACTAAATAATTTTTTAAAGGAAGTATTATTAAAAATAATTACCTTAAAAAATGATTTATCAACAAATTTCCCCAGAGATTAAATAAAAATGACCCTGTTATAATAAAAAATGTAGTTTTAAATAAAAATGTTGGTAGTCTTTGGAACCAAGAACCCATAACGAAAGTATTTTTCTCATAAAGCTTTGTTATTTAGACCATTCAAATTTAAATTTCAGATTTACATTCACAAATTTTACTTTGATATTTTATGTAGAGATTGCACAGCCATTTATTTATAGGTCTCAGTAATCAGCCTTTCGTAAACCAAAATAACAGAAAAACCTCTCAAAGCAAGGTTGTAACTTTCAATGACTGCGAGTATATATTTTCTAACAAAAGAGTAGTATAACAATTGTAACGTCAGTTTTTTTGTATTGCACTGTAGTATTTTATTTTTGTAACCCTTTGAGTTCAGGTTGCTTCCCCCCTTTTTGTTTACTCTACGAATGATCCTTACAAAGTTCTCGTTCCCTTGTGATGATTTGTCCAAGTTCCAAGCAGTGTTCCCGAGGCTAAAACGAACAGGATATAATTAAAAACTGGCCTTATCGTTTCTCTTTGATGAGAACATAAGTGGAGATCTCGCGGGACATTTGCTGAGATCAAGAGGGATAGATATACTTTCTTTCTTTTGTTCACTATGCTATCCGCATTTGGTTTCATAAATTAGGCAGGGAATAAGACTGTAGAGTTGAAAGGAAATGTACCCGCGTTTGTGTGGAGAGAAAGTAGAAACCATCTAGAAAAAAACAAAATCAATAGGCCAAACTGGTATATAAACCTCAACCTTGAGCTGAGTTCGTCAGGTCTGGGAACCCTTAAATAAATTATAATAGTTTTTTTTAAGAGGTATGGCAACGTTGAAAAATTTAATAAAATAATAAAATATGAGGTTTTCGTAAACCATATAATTATTAATACAGTGGAAAAAAATTGGTTCTTGTCTCAACATCATCCTTTCACCATCAGAACGATCTTTTTTTTTAACGTTTATGGCGTATGGTATTACTGATCGGGTGAGAAGTGATATTCAGTTCAGTCGTCTGAATGAAAACAATTCGCTGCTCTGGTGGCACAGAGGTACATAGGTACCCAGGGTACACAGGAGGTCTACACGTCGTACCCGCAATGAGAAGATGAGATGATAGTAAATATGAAAGTGTGAGCCAGTGAGAGTCTTAAGTCTAACTTAAGACTAATTTACCAACCCCTGGTGACCATTGGGATCATTACCCTCAAGGGAAAAATACCTAAAGTGCTAGTTTGGAATCAAACCCGGGGCCCCTAGGTTCGTAGCCACTACATCATGTGTCTGGATGGGACGAAATTTGTAGAGCAGATTGAAACAAACCGTGACTGAAGCAGACAAGGTAGAGCGCCAGCAATAAACAGCCCAGTTTGAGTCTTTCCTCGGTCATTGACAGAGTAGAACCTCCAATGTATGTGGCTCTAGTTCGAGCCTCAGTTCAGCTAGTGCTAGTGACGTTTAAGAAAACACGGACAAGAACGGTACGTGTTTCAATGACTAGCAAGTTATTGCTTTTTTTACGGAGATGTTATGTGTACCAATTAACCGAAGTTTTCAGGCCAGTCTGACTATTAGGGTTATCATTGTTTTTCAAGTATTCATTTAATTTACACAGCCAATAAAGTTTAATTTCTATAGCACCACTCACATCGGTGGATACGCGGACTAAATGTAAGATTCATGCAGTAAAGTTGGCTGATCATGGGGAGGTCTGGGTGTATCTAAGGTGTGCTTTTATTATTGGTTTTCCCCTATCACTTCATGAAAATACTGGGGATTCACTCTAAATTCTACCTTATCATCCCTACCCATTATAGTGATTAAATGCATATATCAAGACGTGGAGTAAAACATAATATTACTGTAGCTTTTGGAATACATGAATTGTTAATATGGTGGCACTTGTGATTTGAAACAAAGTAAAAATCATCTATGTAAACAGTTCTGGACCTGTCAGCAATTTTAAATGAGACCTTATAAATCCCACCTCCCCTCTTTTGGAATTTATAAAAAGTCTTCTATTACTGAAACCACCAGGCGTAACTAATCCACGTATTTACACACACACACACACAGCCTGCAAAATATTTAATGGAAAAAGGTAAAACAAATCCATAACAGGGCTAAAAAGTAAACAAGTATACTATGTAACAAATAACAATTTTAAAATCAGTTGACATTCCACTTTGCATTTGCCATTCCGGTTTGTTCATACTCGTTTTTCTTTTGTTTTTTTTAGAATTGCTCTAGGATGGAGAACACGAGAGCATCAATATGCGTTTAGACGTGGAGTGGACGGCAAACAAATGCTAGCAGCTATGTAAAGTGCTACAAGGGTAGAGGGGGGGGATGTTTGCCAGCAGATATGTGGGATACAGTGCAAGGGTTGAATTAACCCACTCACTAAACAATAGATTATAAACCTCTTCACAGTCGAGCTTTGAGATGTCTAGGATTAGTATTATCCGTTGTGCAAATATAATGCCACTTAAGTTACTCCTTCATTACGTTACTATTCGCTTTAATTAGTGGTTCAAATAGGGTGTTTCAGAATACATTTAAATTGAACCTAATTATTTTACAATTCCTGAGCTTCATTTTAAGATCAGTTAAATGTGATTCGTTAAAAAAAATTAGTGATTTTATTTTTAATCTGAAAATATGTGCTCACAAATTTACTAAGCGCGTTCTTAAAACTTTTATTCAGTGCATGCGTCTTCCACAATGACTTATTTTTAAATTTGTGTGTTTAAATATACATAATTAATTTTTTAACACCGCAAGGTACTATCCATTCAGTTTATAGTCTTATGTCATAATTATGCTAGCGGTTTAGGGATGAGTAAGGAAATGTATCAGCAATTGTGTGGAGAAAGAGTGGAAAACCATTTAGGTAAAGCCAACCTCGGTAGATCCAACCGGGGTCGAACTATGATCTCCCCATTATCAGCAGCCTACTATATTGCAAGATTAGTGCCTTAAGCCATACACCTACTGAATCGGGTCATGAATAATTAAATAGAATAAAATTGTGTTGTTGACTATGCTGTTCAATTTTTTTTAAACATATTGGTTTGATTTTTTAGAAAGTTTAGGAAGTGTTTTATTAATTTGTAAGAAGCATTTTCAACACCATCTTTACTTCAAAATGACTCCTTTATTTACATTTCACACAAAACAGTAATGAAAAATATGACAGAGGAAATACACATCAAAGCTAACGAAATTATACTTGTTTAATAAGATGCATGGAATATTTTGTTAGAGAAAAAAGTGTTGCTACAATCAACCTTTATAGTTCTTATTTTGATTACGGACGAAATAATAATAATATTAATAATACATAGCACCGCGTCTCACTACCCATTCGATTTATACGCTTAAGTATTAATTATTAGGCAAAAGAGTTAGGAATTGGGAAGGTTAAATATAGAGGAAGTGAACCCGCATTTTCGTGGATGGAGAGTGGAAAACAATTTAGGGAAAACCACCCCAGTTCACCCGAGTGATATTCTAACCTCGATATCCACGTACTCGGCAGTCTAGCTCAACACTAAACTAGCATTTTAGCTAACTAAGCCACCGGGACGGGTTACGGGTTAAATGATTCATTTCTAGCAAAATCTAGTTTATTTCTCTACTAACTTTCCCAATCAGTTGTAGTTGAATTTGTTAGCTTAATTGAAAAACTAACACTATGTAGCGTAAGATTGATCTCTCTAATTTTATGAGCTTGGACATAAAAAGAATGATCTAAATATGAGCCAGAAATTAGAACTAATGTTATCATCTCTAATGATATTTAATATCTCAATATTATTATTTCTACTGCATACAATATTTTGTAAATTGCTCTAATGAACATGTTCACCTATATATTTTCCACAAACAGTCAATAATATGTTAAACATTAATTAATGTAAGTCATGATTATAACTAATAATTATTGAGCATAAACTTAGTATTTCATCCAACTACCGAGCAGTGAGAATATATTTGGTTGAATTTGTCCAAATAAAGATTAATATTTATTTTTTCTAGATAGATAAAAACGTATATCTTGATTCAGTATAGCTAGTATGTTATATTTTATTAAATTAAGATTGTAAGCAATAATTATTGATCTAATCACTTCTAAAATGCCTCAAACTAGTGTAGATGTGCTAGCTATTAAACACACTCACTTTGCAGACTTTTTTTTTTAAAGCACGTGGCCCTACAAAATCAATCAGTTTCCTCACGGTTCATTTCAATCCTTTTCTGTGGCTATCAAGTAAATATGATTACATTCCTCCCTTCCCATTCTGTGATTGACTGTTCGCACCATCAGAAGTGTCACAACACATTACCAACCACTCGCACCAAATGAACGTCCCGCGACACTTTACATTTTTTAATATCTCAGTCCATTTCTCCCATTTTGCCACGGGGCGCATCTGGCTTCCATCACGAACCAAAGGGCAATCAACGCTTCACTCTGTCTCTGACAGAAAACAAAGCACTTGGCGTTACGTCCCGTCGTGACAAAACACAAACATGGCGGACTGGCAGCGATCAGCTGATGGATCGATGCACAGTTCGTGAGTACCCCTTACCCCAGAGGCTATTTGTAGAATATGTGCTCAGTGCTGGCCTGTGCATCGTTTCGGCAAGATAATGCAGAGTACCGGGGCATATTTGCGCACCCTCCACGTTTCCCACAGCTCATCAAACTGACCAATCGCATGAATACATTTTGGCTTCCAGGTGAACCATACAAGGTTATGTGGCTGTCTAGTGCAGAAACCATTGTTGACGTAAAACAAACAAGCATCGCAAGCAACAATTGGATGCTCTTGTCAGCCCATCACAGTGTAGTGCTCACTATGTTGAAACTTTAAAGATAGCTCATCTCCTTCCATATAATGTTGACACTGCAAACGATCATTTCAATAATGGTTTGGAATGTGTGACGAGCAATCGTTGATTGACTCGATTACTGCCCAAACGCAAATAGTAGCTTAAGGTTAAACAAAGAAATCGATAACGTGTATAATGGCAAAACAGTGTTAAACATACTTTTAAAAAGAAACGTGATTACATTTTTAATGTTTTTTTATATGTGATTATTAATATACGTTCATTTAGTGTAAAATAAAGAGAGTTTTTTCCTCTTTTTTGTTTAGTAAAATATTTGATATGTTAATCAATCTTTCTTGAATTCAAAAAGTTGCCCAGATTGAAAAAATATTGCTTTATTTTTTATTATAATAATATGTCCCTTCACTCCTGTATTTCACACACACTAACTCAAAAACCACACAATACTTAATTTGCAATAATATTGGATGAGAACCATATATTTATATGAGTCCAGTGGTTTGTACAAACGCTTATTAAATTAAATATCAGCTTGTTGTTTCAAAATTCTGATAATGTGTGCCCCAATAAAGAGTATTAGAATTCTATTGTTCATAAAAACAACTTATTGCTTGCTATGTAATGTTAATTAATATAAATAAACATATGGAGGAAATGCTTATGTGTTTTAATACCACTAGTGACGTATTTGCGGAGAATAAGTAACTACTTAAAAATGTATAATGATAGTGTCCGAATTCATTTCTATACACTTAACAGAATCAAAATCAATTAAATAAAGTGTTTATATTTTATTCAATTTCGCAAACCTCTTTTCTAAATTTATAAATATTGAATTTTTATGGGAGACTTTTTTTCTATAAATTGGGAGCTATAATAATGTAACCATCCAATAAATGAATATTGGCGTTTAGGACTTGATTACATTTTCTCCATTGAAAGTTATGGATTATTTGCATGTGCACCAATTAATACGCTAATTTGTTATAGAATAGCAAAGTTTAATTTTAAGGGAATTGTACCCGCATTAACGAAGAGCGGGAGTGGAAATCGACCATTGAGAGTAAAATCCCTCTCGATACACCAGACCGGAATTCTAACCCTAACTTCCATGTTATTGGCAACCAATTTTATTGTTAGAATGACGCCTTAGATCATTCGACCCTTTGGGTAAATCCCAGCCGGACAGTAGCTTGAACTCTTTTAATATTTAGATTAAACATCTTATAAAACCATGAATAGAAAAATAATAGCCCTCTCCAGTGGGGACGTGAACAAAATAATCTCTCTCGTCTAGTCTAATTTACAGGTGATGGTAGGTTGGGGCTGAAATTCCAGTCGTGTGCTCAGAAATTGTTTGCCTTCAATTATTTTCCACTCTTCCTTTACACAAATGAAGGTATATGACCTTTGATTAATAATTTCCACTTTCTTTCCCTTTGGTGTAATTATTGTATTATTAGGGAATTCATCATTATTTAAAGGCAAAACTAGCAGCACCTAAATGTGTAGCAGTTGCATAACAATTACCTTTTTTTTCCCATTTTAAAGGTTAAGTGGTGGTGAAAACTTGTATTGTATAGAACGTTTAGCTATTGGTGGTACAATATTTTAATTTCTAGTTGTTGTAGTTAAAACTATTATATGACAACTTTATAACCTGTCATTATAAATAGTAAAATTAGATAAGATGGTGTAGGTAAGCGTGACATTTCAACTACTTATTAGTTATACCCATAAAATAATCACGAAATATTATGTTTGTGTTTTGATTTATTTAAATTTTTACATTTATAGCTTAGTTTGTATGTTTCCAAATATTCCTAAACCAACAAAAATATTACAATAGCTATCAATAAGCTTTTTGGATATAGTTTTTACATAAGTTATATAAAATATTAGATTGATATGTTGCTGTGTGATTAAACTAGCTTTCATATTATATTTACCATCAAGTAAAATCTGTTAGTTTCAATCTCTACGTGGAGAGACTAAACAAGGGAAGTAATGTTCAATATATTTTTACAACCTAATAAAGTTGAAGTAAATATAAATCTAGAATTAAATTCAGGCAAGGAATATCCACTATATGCGTACACCAGATGAAAGGCAACAATGTCCAATATACGTGTAAAACTTATGAAAGCTAACAATGACCACTATACGTGTACAACTGATGAAAGCTAACAATGACCATTATACGTGTACAACTGATGAAAGCTAACAATATCCACTATACGTGTACAACTGATTAAAGGTAGCAATGTCTACTATACGTGTACAACTGATGAAAGCTAACAATGACCATTATACGTGTACAAATGATGAAAGGTAACAATGACCATTATACGTGTACAAATGATGAAAGGTAACAATGTCCAATATACGTGTACAAATGATGAAAGTTAACAATGTCCACTATAAGTGTACAACTGATGAAAGCTAACAATGTCCACTATACGAGTACAACTGATTAAAGGTAGCAATGTCTACTATACGTGTACAACTGATGAAAGCTAACAATGACCATTATACGTGTACAAATGATGAAAGGTAACAATGTCCAATATACGTGTACAAATGATGAAAGTTAACAATGTCCACTATAAGTGTACAACTGATGAAAGTTAACAATGTCCACTATAAGTGTACAACTGATTAAAGTTAACAATGTCCACTATAAGTGTACAACTGATGAAAGTTAACAATGTCCACTATAAGTGTACAACTGATGAAAGCTAACAATGTCCACTATACGTGTACAACTGATGAAAGTTATCAATGTAATGTTAACTATATGTGATTTCACTATCAGTATGGTTCAAGGCAGTAATACTCAACCTTTTTTTTTAGCTTACTGCCCTCTTCTGAGAGTTTGATGCTGCTACAGCCCCTAACCCTAAGTTATATGTAATATGCATACTGAAATCAATGATAATAACCTTGCAGAAATACTTCTTTCCCACTTAGTCAATATTACCTCCTTTTAAATAAACACGATTACAAAATAAATCCACTTTTTACGTGGCATAATTTATAATTCTTATGAATAAAACACTCGTTAAAACTTAACTAATGTTAAGTGGTTACAAACATAAGGAATAAATCGTATTGTCAAAATTATAGAACATAAATACAGTATTTAATTTAAGACCCTTTTGTTAAATATTTTTTTGCCTGTGTTTATTAGCGTAGAATTATTCCTGCAATATCAGTAACAACCCATACGCTCCCGTACAACTTCCTTACAATTATTTACCATCTCACAAAATCGTATTCGGGTATGAAAAACTACACGTATACCACAAAGCTTAGGAAAAATATGTTCACTATACGTAGTCCTAAATTACAAAATAAAGGAAAATTTTATTCATTACACGTATACCACAAAAGTTAGGAGAATAATGTTCACTACAAACATTCATAACGCTTAAAAAATAATGTTAAAAAAAAAAGTTTTATCACATAATAAAATAAATTTACATGATATATTTATTATATCACAACATAAAGAAAAATTATGTTCACTACACATACACAAAGTTTAGAAAATTATGTACAATACACATATGCCACAAAATAAAATAAAATTATGCTCACCACACATAAATGCCTACAACAAAGTTTAGTAAAATTTTATGCAATACACTATCACAATATATCACTAAACAAATTAAAATCATGCCCATTACATACATATCTCTAAATAAAGAAAAATCATAATCATTTCACTTATATACAGTGGTGGACCTACGGTATGGCAGATTTTGCAAGTGCCCTGGGCGCCACTTAACGGGGGCACGTCACTAAATACGTTCTATTTACTCAATTATTGTAATTTATCTTACTTTTTTTTCCAAATACTTTTATATTTTAAATAATTTTTAGTTGTTATAATATAAACTACTAAATAGAACGTTAAATATTTATTTTTGTACAAACTGTAGCTTAATCCATGATATTCATACTGAAAATAGCCTATATAAGATCACATACTAATTATCATGTCAGAACTTGGCCGTTGAGATAAAGCGAACCTAGGGCGCAAAGGTCCTAAGGCGTATTTCAACTTTTTGTTTTGTTTTAAATGTAAAATAATATTTAAACTAAACACGTTTCTAATTATTTATCAATTAATAAATAATTTTATCTAAAATTGAGAATATATTAAAAAAATTACCAACAACACAATCACATTTGTTTTATGACGTTTGAGGTCGCTTTGATTTTTATTAATGATTAAAGAAAATTTTAACAGAAAAGGAAAAAAGAAGGGACGAAAAGGAGCTAAAGGAGTTTCAGTCACAGTTTTATGACAACCCTGCTGTGATGGTTGACACAAGAGTAGTGTTCAACAAAAATAAGTGAGACAAACAGCCTGGTATTGTTAGTGAATTGCGACAATCACTCACTCAAAGAAAGGTATGAAAATGCTGCACCTGTGGTTGTGAAGTGGGAGCCCAAAATCAGTGTGCAAGGATAAAAGCAATGAAGCTGGTTAACAAGTACCTTGAGAAGATACTTAGAGCTATCCAGGACATTACAGACGATGGAAATGAAACCAGTGAAATAAGAAGTGACTTTCTTTGACTTTCTTATTGATGCCAAGGGACTGTGTTACGCTGACGATATTTAAAGATTCGAACAGAAGTGCGAACATTTAGGAAAATTTTATAGCTGTGTTGTTGATGGACAACAACTATATGAAGACATTTTAGATTGTCACATGTTTTTTCAAGTCGGGCCAACATGAAAATATAAGACTTGAATAACTTCCAGAATGTATTGCTCAGTATGCAGATGAGAGCATTTTCCACAATCTTCACAGTGATATTCAGATACTGCTAACCATCGTCAGCTGTGAGATCTGAAACTAATACCTTCGTTTTTGAAAGTCTTCATGGGTCAAAGCTGATTGTGTGATTTGCTCTGTTGATTGTGTAAAGAGAATAAACAGAAACAACAGACTTTAAGATATCATAGATCAATTTGCGTCAGTAAAAACAAGGAAGGTGCATTCATAGTTTTCTTATGTTACCATAATGTGTTAAATATAAAATTAATGAGTTTGTCTTATTTTTGAGCAGATATTGTGGTAAAGTTGTTTAAAAAACAGGTGTCAGGTGTTTGGACAGAGGCGCAATTCCAGTGCTTGCCATAGGTGATATTTATGTAGATCCACCATTGCGTACATCACAAAATTAAGACCTCTCATGTTCATTTAACGTTTATTAAGTAATGAAGGGAAATTATGGTCAGTAATGTTCAAAATATGATGAAAAACAAACTGAAGGGAAATAGTCTTATCTATCTTATCTATCTAATATTCTTATCTAAACTCCACCAAGGAGTAAAACAAAATTTCATCCATTCACAACCCAATTAAGATATTTTCTTTTTGATGGCTGGCCATCATTTTAAATATTGGTTTTCTCTAAAAGGAGTCCCTTATTGGCAATCCTCGATCATATCTGGAATCAAGTATCTCTGGAAGCAAACTATCCATATAAAATCTAATTAATTGAGGCTCCATTTCACTTTTCCAGAAGATGTCATCCCTCTCAATTTTCGTGAAGGACATTCCTTTGCTTGTCCAGACAACAAAGTAACACCACCATCTTTCAGTTATGTGTAATTGTCCTTGCACTTGGTAATGTAACTATCTCTTTTTTTTAAAAGGATATCATTTCCTCGTAATGTGCAAAACTTGATTTTTTTGCATTTTATGGCTTCATTTGGTGTAAAATCTTTCGCCGATGCAGGGCACTTAATTTCGACGATAGCATCATCACCTATAAATCCATCGGGAGATGCTGCAATAAAAAGATATATTTCTGTCGACTACCAACCCCACCCTTTCAACTTTTACTCCAAGCACTTCTTCCAAAGCTTCTATTGCCATAGGTTCATGTTCAACACCATATCGAGTCCTATAATTTCCAAAGATGTTCCATGTAACATAGTCTTTACTTGATTTGCCTTCGATGTGGTCTGTCTCATTTTGCAAATTTTACCAAACCATGAAGCTGTCACTCGCTTCCTTCGCTGTCTTCTCCATTCTTCATTCTGACTTTGTTCGACCGTTTCATAATCAAGGCTTTCCGCTGCTCTTCTGTCATACGCAAACTACAAATAAAATGTTCTTTCTTCAGATTATAGTCTTCTTCATTGAGGTCAGCTTTAGCCGAATGTCCAGAACCCCATAGTGCTCATCTGGACCTGAATACTTCTTTTGTGGTTTTCTGAGGGGAGGGTACTGCAATTTCCGCTTGGTCCTTGCATTTAGACGTTTAACTTTTCGTGTGACAACCTTTTATTGTTTACACCAGGACTGACAATAGCCATCTTTTTGTGCAGGAGTCTGTGTAGTGTAGGACCTTTGTTGTGGGAAGTTACTGCTGCTGTACAGCGAACTTGAAAGAGCCCCTCAAAGCATAATTAATGCGCTTTCCGCCGATGAATTTGGCAACTACACTATTAAATGACTCTGCAATATTATTACTAACGTTAAAGATTAGGCTCTGAGCATGGAATGCCAAGGAATTACGAGCACTAACTATATCTTCCATAAGCCATATTTTATCAACTCTGGCACTAAATTTGTTTCACCTTCTTTTGGTCCCTGACAAAAATACCCTCGCTCCCCACACCGAGAATGATCACCAAAAACATGACTTGGCCCATTACTTATGTCTTCCTTTAGTTGTTTGACATTTTCATGATGAGGGAAAGGTTGTACTTGACGATATGTTATTGCCTCAGTTACAGCATATCGCATTCTTAAAACTCTTTGTTGAATGGATGACCTAATAATTCCAGGAATTGTACCTAGTTGGCTCTTTCCTCTTTTCCCAATTTCCTTTACCCTATTCACATAGTTGCGAAGAATATGATTTGCACATTCAATCTTTTTTTATCTCGAAATCAGGACCATACGGCTTGGCTAGGCTCAAACGTTTCATGACACTGCTGTCCACATCTCCTAAAAAAAAAAAAATTAAATCCACTTATTAATTCAATATCATACTGGTAAGGCAATATCATTTATTAATAATAATTTTTGTTGGGTTCCCGATGAAATAACTGGATTATAAATTAAAACTTTTTGATGTTACGATATTAACTAATTGTTTAAGGCGCTATGTTAAGTTACCTATAAGTTCGGCATACACGATTCCATACATTGGTACACTTTGCTTGAACCCATCAACTATGATGTCAGCTTCCATTGCAGTGGCAGATTGTGTCCAATTTTTATAACATATGTGCTCTTTAGTAGGTTTTTCTTGAGAAGATGCTCTTTCACAAATAGAGCAATAGGAGTTGCGAACCTCCATGTATATCACCTTTTTTTGTTTTGAAGCCAACTATGCATGCCTAGTATCATAAACAAAATTTAGCGAGGGTATATTAACTACAGGACCATTAAAATACTTTAAACTGAAAAGCAAAGACAAAATTGAGTTTTAAAAGTTTATTTAGTAATTACTATATTATATTAATATAATATCTAGCTCAACACAAAGTTCTACGTCTCAATACTATGTGTTATATATAACTTACCACTCCTGAAGAGCGTCGTATTTGCTTTTATAAGATCTTTTGCACCATGCTCCATCTGCAACAACAGTTTATCATTGGTCGACCTCTTTGTCCATATTTCCGGCTTTGACAGCCAATGCTGCTTCCTCACGCGCGGCAGCCATCATTTTATCAGAAGCAATGCTTCCTAGGTGTTCACCTACTTCTTGGTGTATCTTTTGGTACATAGGATTGCCCATACAAGACATACCTAGTACTGCAGACAACTCTTCCATCTGATAAAAACCTTGGCCTGTGTTAATAATGCCAGCCACCTTTGCGGTATTAACATTCATCGGTGAGTTGGGGTTTTCAGTACGGAGTGTTTTCGAGAACCCCACACATCTTGCACTGCAAGTGTAATGTGCTGCAGAAGCCATTCCTTGTTTCGCCTGTAATATTAATATTTGAAAATGTGCAATCAAACCTTTATGCTTTATTGCTTGAATACATTCCAAAAAGTACTGTAAGTCGACTATTCTGCGTCCTTCTATGATAGAGAGTGTTTTAAAAACATTGTGTCCCTGGAAAGAAAAAAACAAAACAAATGTTCACTGTAGCTTGACGTATTTAATGCAAGGAATGGAACTGGAACCATAACCATAAATGTTAACTGATAGCTTTAGCACGGAAATTGAACCTCGGACCTTTGGCTTAGCACTCACGGAATCAATTCCGTGTACATGTATATTTTTCAACTAATTTAATACTAGGCTTAATTTAAATTGATCACCTTCCCACTGCCATGATCGTGCTAATCTTAATTTTAGCCTGTGATATTTAATTAGCATTTATTTATTACATTCATAATTCTAGATATTGTATTTCAGCTTCTAATTGTATTTTTATTAGGTGACACTCCTATTAAATATGTATCATATTTAATCAGGGTAGCTTGGTAGTAATTTAATTCAAAATTTGAAATTAATTATTGTTCACTAAATAAGTTAACACTAAAATGTGTAATGTAATATTTACTGTTGTGAAGACGATGGTGTCTGTGGCACATCTCCGGGAAAATATCCTTTATAACTTCTGTTTCTGAATTAACATTAGTCGAATGTATGGTATTATCTAGAGATGTGGGGTTAGGCAACTCTAAATGTGGAGGGAGAATACTTTCAATAGTGTCACCACAGTTTAAGCTACAGGATGGCATCTCTGAATGTCGAGGGGGGCTTATTTGAAATGTATCGATTGTAGTATTCCTAAAAAAAAGATTATTGATGTAAAAATAATAATTTGTAATAAATAAATCATTGACTAAAGTTTTTGTTGAATTTATGTCTTGTGCATTCTTTAATTTTTTCATTAAAATACATACACCTATTTTACACTTATGTTTAAAGTTAAACTGCTATTTTGTTTTTCTTACTAAAGTTATTTTGAGTTAATCAAATACATACATAATATATTATTATTATTATTTAGCACTGCGTCTTACTACCCGTTCGGTTTATACGCTTTAAGTACTAATTACGATAATGGATTGGGAATTGGGAAGGTTGAATTAGAGGAAGTGAACCCGTATTTGCGTGGAGGGAGGGTGGAAAACCATTTAGGAAAAACTACCCCAGTTCACCCAACCGAGATTCAAACCTCGATCTCCCCGTCCTCAGCAGTCGAGCTTAACAAGACTAGCGCGTTAGCCAACTACGCCACCGAGGCGGGTCATACATAATTATAAAGAAAATATTTCAGGAAGACTATTAACATACATTTATGACTTTCATTTTTTTTTTTAATTCTCATTCTCGCACAATGTAATATCATATATTAATAAACCAGTTTAGTTTTACCCTACAGCAAAATCAATTAATTTGTAAAATTGGGGACATATGAGGAATAAATTGGCAATTTTTTATCTCGCAATAAGCACACACAATAGTAATACCATGTATGAGTAAATAAACTCTTTAATAAAAAAAATTAAATCAACTTGGTAAAATGGCTTGTTTCAACGCTAATTTGAGATCTAACGATGACCTCTAAAACGGTTATTGTTATGGAAATTAATTCGTAGTAAGTAATGATTTCTATACGTTAAACTCCATCCCTGATTCTTGAAAGCAAGATTAATTAGGTATTAATGTATTCTTCCTCAATATCTGGCCTGTAGCTTTATTATATAGTATATTATTTCACACTCCCCATCCATACCAATGCTGTAGCATTTGCTCAAAATTATACTTTCCTCATTCTTGTCCAAGAAGTGTAGTTAAATAAGAATAGCCTGGAATGGTGAAATAAAAATAATATATATCTCATCCCAACCGTATAGTTACTTCAAATGAAGACTAGCCCAAACTAATGACACGTCTTTCAGCGCGATTTTTTAATAGGTAGCCAGCCATAAAAATCACAATATGTGGGCTTGAATTTCTTTCTCCTATTTGGAGTCCTTTTCACTCATGTTTGACTTAAGTTTCTCATATAAATGTGAATTCCACTCTTACCCAAAGTGTTGTCTTAAATAGTAAGATAAACATTTTGCTTCGACTTACAATTGATCTAAATTTCCTCTTTTCTGCAGCGGCTTCACCATGAACCTCATAAAATGGTTCTGTCATGGCAGGGACGGGTTCCAAGTATGCCAGATTATAGTTGATACCTCTGTACCAGTTCAAAATACATAAAACATATAGTTATAACTATAGATATCATAGCTAGTTTCAGACTTTATACCCTTCTTCTATGAATGTGGCACTCCTATTAACTGTACTTAGGGTGGGATCAAAGGGGATGCCAGGAAAACTAGTTTTTTTTTGCAATTTTCGTATCAAACCATTTTTTTCAGCAAATTAAATCAAATATTGCTCCAGTACAAACATAGAGTTTAATTTTCTTTACAAGGTGATATCACATTTGTTAAATTTCTGTCATGATGGTCCTAGAATTTTGTGAAAACTTTTTCTCCACGTTTAAAATGTTTCTCATTAAATGATGCTATGCTCATAGCAGATATTCAAGAACAGCTGTTGATATTGCCATGTATAGAAAATTAAACTATATGTCTCTAATGAAGCATTTGATTTAAAAAGTTTGTTGTGAAAACTGCAAAAAAAAAAACACTTAATTTTTCTCGCGTCCTTCCAGCCCACCTTAACTTTTTTCACTAAATAAATTAAAACACTAAAGGGGAATTATGAAATCTAATATTTACAGTTGTGAATACAATTATGTCTTCGACTAATCGCCGAAGGATATGTTCATCAAATCTTCTGTAAAGGTGCTGCTGCTAGGCCTACTAATTATTGAATGTGTGAAATATTATTTGTACGCTGCAGGGGATACCGAATAGTATCAATAAGATGCTGGGAGGTGTGCCCGAAAGTGGATAGGGGGTTATATCACGATGAATATTCATAAAATCAAATGTAAACAACTATTGGTAGGCCAAAAAAATAAAATTTGTTTTAGTAAGGATGCTGTGGTCCTTTCGTCTTAGGAACTATTAATTTGGTTATATATATTACAGCTTTTTAGCACTTTAATATTTATTTTTAAAGGTCTATACTCAAGATTTTCAAGCAATAAAATTTATTGCAATCGACAGAGAGCTGATTAATTTTATTATTATTATTAGCACCGCGTCTTACAAACCGTTTTGGGTAATACGCACTTACACTAATGTGTAATGGTAGGGGGATTGCGAGATGAAATGGAGGCCACTTTAAAATGGAACCGAACCACGGTGGGGGCCTGATTCCCCCCATTAAAATGTTTGTAGAAGAAGGAAGGTTTGGTAAAGTAAATCTTGCCAGGGCCAAGGGTTAACCCGGGCCCCCCGCACAGAAGTCCCGCACCCTTTCCCCTAGACCCCCAGGTACCGCTATTAAGCCAACCATTAAAAAATTTTGAAAAACACCCTTTCTTCAGTGACTTTCACAACATAACAAACATGGACGATCTGGCTCACCTGATCTGGTCCCTTTGACTGGGCTGGATCTCGATTCATGAAAAACGCGCCTCAACTCCACTCAACTCACCGGCTTACTGACCGCCTGGGTCGAGGCCCGATTAGAGCAAGACCGGACAATTTTAAAATCAGATGCCAACCCCTATGCGCCGAGGGGTTTTGTTCGAGGAAACAAGACTCATCCACCGGGGCCCTGATTTGAAATTATCACAAATAATCGAAATTCTGTCGAAGAAGTACACCCCCTCCCTTCTCCCCCGTGGATTCCCGCCCGTTTGTGACACTGATTGACTTTGTACATATATAAAGGCTGGACTGGTAGTGATTCACTTCATTTCTCTGCACCGATTAGGTGAGCACTTGTCTTAGGGTTTGACGTAGGGGTTGTTCGACGTTTTCTAAATTATTTTGGGTTAAATTGTTCAAAATTTAAATTCAACTTTAAATATAAAACAGATTTTTAATAGCAAATTTTTTTCCCGAGACTGCAGGATTTGCCGTCGCCGTTTTGGTTTTTGCGCAGCTTTTTTCTTTGTACTTAACGTTGTTCCGCCCACGGAGGGTTGGAACTTTTGCATGACGCCATCTTGGGGGGCTAATTTTTTCTGTTTAACGGTAATTATTTTAAAAAAGTTGTTCTGCTGCTAAAAGTTAAAAATTTGTTTTCGATTTTGATTCTTTTAAATTGTTACTCAATCGGGGGGGGCGAGCCCGTCCCCCGCACTTTTTTTATTTCAAAATAATAAAATTTGATTGAACTAATTTGATTGGGATCTATGTAACAGGGTTTGGTTTAGGTAAATCTTTTCTCTGTCGCGCCTTAAATGGCAGTCTAATTTAAAATTCATACTTATGTCAATTAAAAATGTCGGCTTCGCCAGGTCGTGTAGACTATAATATTACTTGTATTTAACTTTCCTGCTAGGTTAGTGCCTCTGCGAGGGTCAATTTTTAATATGACTACGTTGGTATTAAACATTCTGTTTTTTCTTTAAAGACTTGGGGTCTTTCCCCTTTATTTATTTTTACTTCGCCCTTATCGGCCCACTCGACTTTTCCTAGAGTGCCTCGTCTTGTATGCTGCTATTGTTTGAAAAATAAAAAAACCTCTTTTAAATTACCTACCTTTTATTGATTGTAATTTGAACCTTTCAAATATATGAAAGGGGGGTTACAAGAGGGAAAGCTGCGCCACTTGTCTCGCAGATTGAGTTGGGCACTTAATGGGTTTAAAAGGGATAGTTAGGAGAGAAAATAGGGGCCCCTGTCTGCATATTGTTGGGTGATTTTTAAAATTTCTGATTCTTGTTTGTTTATGTTTTTATGAATCCCCTGACCATGGAGACCACTCCTGCAACTGCCATGTCCACCTTGACCACATCTAAACTGCTGTCTACCGCCTGACCCGGGGCGAGTTGACAGCTGAGCTACTTAAAAGGGGGTCTCCTTCCCTCCCAATGCTACGGGGATGATCTAAGCTATGTGGGGAGATTACGGGACTGGGAGGCGAATGACTCGGGTATGGACAGGATTTAGGAGGGAACCCCCCCCTTTAGCGCCTACCGCCCCCCCCTTTTCCCCCCCTTTTCCCAGTTAAATGTCAAAAAAAGTATTAGGAATTTGAATCGGACCCCTGTTTGCGACGGGCCAAGATCACCTACTCTGTTTAAATTTTTGGTTGAGACAACAGAGCAATTGTCTAAATTAGCGATGAAAATGAATTTTTTATTCTTTGTTTGGCCCAAAAATTTGGTTTTTTTTTAACCCAGTTGTTCCCCGTGGGATTTAAAAGGTTTTATCTTTGGGAAAAAAATTACTGCCCTCTTTTTTGAAACGTGTTTACCCATAGGGCTAGAGAAAGGTTATGTAAGGAAGTTATTCACAGGTTTCAATATCCCCACGAAACGTTGAGGAATTTGTTTTATCTACACGAGGGAGCTCAAATTTCAATAGGTCTGGGGGGGAAATCAGACGTTGATATTTTTCTTTAGATTGTCGCCCCCCCCACCGGGGACATTTTGTATTTTCATGTAAACCCGGGACGGTACTTGAATTTTCTCTCAGCATCTTTGATTTAAAACACCCCGCTCGCCGAACAGGGGTATTTAAGTGCGCGCGCCGGGGGCTTAAACCGCAGACGACGGGTTCAAAATCCCCAACCCATGAATTTGGCCTTGTCATTAGGCCTGTACTAACGGGCGACGCGATGCTAACATCCTAGGGAAAACTTCAGGCCTTCGGGTTTTGAAACCGTGCGCCCCGCGACCCCTCACCATGAATGTTTTCGGTGTAGAAGATGGGTCACGACAAAACAGTGTAATCGGAAACTTATAGGGGGGCCCTCGTATCGTGGTCCCGGGCGGCCCCCTTGTATTTAAAACCCCCCTCCTACTCCTGTAGTTCAGATCCCGGTAGCCCCAAAAGGATTTGTTGCTCTTTAGATACTGGACCAGTCACTCATTTTTATGCCGTGAGTTCTTGCGCCCGTTGAGGGGAAAACAAAAAACGATTTTAGGGCATAGGCCCAAGATTTACCCGTGGCTAATTGGGGGCCACTTTGGGCGATTGTAAAGTGTGCCCCTATTAAAATAGAAAGATTTTTCCTGGAAAGTCCATTCTTTTTTATGCCAGAACTTTCCCCTTTTAGTTTTTTTAGGGACGATTCATGTTCGAGACTGGGGTCAAACTTGACCTGAGACCTTTGGAATATTTTTAGTTTTGAAACCCATTTTTTTTATTCCGTTTTTTGTTGGGCACCAAAACCTCGCAGGTTTTTCCCCATTGTCGAGAACTGAAGCATAGATCGTTTGATAGCTCGTTTCCCGACGTCATCACTGACAGATGGGGGAAGTCACATTTTGCCGTACGACATTTTGGCGCAGGCCACATTCCTGTTAGATTGGTCCCCACTCTGTGCCCCCCCAAACTCGAGTATTTTAAAAACTTATCATGGACTTGAACGAAAGGGGGTTATTCGTCCCTCCCAAAACCCCATACGCAAATCCTCGTTTATTATTCCCCGGGAAAGGGCATGGGAAACGCTTGATTGTCGTTATAAAAGCTTTAAAAAAAAAATGTTCGACCCCTACCCCACCCAGCATAGAGTCCGCCTTCCCAAAATCTTGGGGGACCCAAAAATTACAGCTTGTTGACCTAAAAGCGAGCTTTCTGCAATTGCTCCCAAGCCGTCTAAAAATTTACCCGGTTTTTTAACCCCCCTGGCAAGTCTACGAATTCAACGATGCGTTAGGGATAAGTTGCCGGGGGGGAAACGTTGGTAGACTTAGACCTATTTTTGGGGGACCTGAAAAACAAATTCGTGTTTAACTACCTTGTGTTTTCTGCGTTTACAGCAAAACTTTTTTATGACCATTTGCGCATTTTTAGGGATTTTTAGGCGCCTGCGCGAGGCGGGTTGACGTAAACCAGAAAAGTCACATGGGCGAAGAGATCTACCCATATCTTTTGGGTATATCATTTTGAGGGGAAACCGCTCGTTGACCCGGGTCGGGTAAGCCTATCTTGGGTTTTCCGCCCCAAAAAAAAATAAAGGGGGGTTTCGTTTTAGGGATGTCCCTACTACGCTAGTTTTTCCAATTCTCTGACTTAGCCAACCCTCTAACCCCCTTTAAAAAAAAGGGGGCCACCTTTATTTGGGTTCTGCCCAACAGCAGGCTTTTTGTTGGTTAAGCGCCACCTATGTCGCCCCGCCCTGCTACGCATGCCTACTTTTCTCTGCCTTTCCAACTACATGTTTAGCCTCCTCTGTAGCGTAGGGGCGGTTCTCCCCTCAAACGACTTCCGAGGGGAAATAACCCTTTGCTTTCGCCAGCAGAACTTTGAGCCCTGCCGAAAGAAAAGTATAGCATATATGAAAAGGAATTTTCCATGTATCTTCGCTCGACAATTTTGTACTATTAAGCTTCGCCCTTTAGTTGTACCTGACAACAGGGCCCTCAGTGGGAATGGAATCACCCGAAACAATGGGAAAATTGGAGGGGGGTTTGGAACTATCCAGGGTTTTAAATTTACTACCCTCACGTTGCTGGGAAGCTTAATGTTTTCGCTGCGCTTTTTCTAGGGTTGTGAGGATAAGGAAACCCGTAGGAGTATGTAAGGAAAATGGCTCGTTATTTGTTTTCCCTACGATTCCCCAATCCTTTATCTCAAAACAAAGACCATCGTTGATGGACCGTGTTGCAGAAGATCGTTGACAGGATCAAGGTGGGAGAGGATTGGGAAAATACAATTTTTAAGACCCCTTAGTTTTTCGTGTCAAGGGGAGGTAGATATTTTTTGCCCAAAAAACTTTGCCCCTTTTTACTTAAATATTTCCACGACTCCCTTTTTTGGCGGGGCCCGCGGTGTCCTTTAAAACCGAACGCAAGATTTCTAAAGGGAAATTTTTTTGGCCCCTTTAAGCCTAGAGACGTTAGAATTGGGGGCGCAAAGTGAGCCTGTCAATTGCCAAACCGGGCGTAATTCTAAAATAGGGTTTCACACCCCGGATGTTGTAAGCAACCGTGGGAGAAAGTTTTGTTTATTTTCGTCGGGGCCCCCCTTTCCCCCTCTACCCAAAGGGAAAACCCCTATATCGTTCCCTGGCGCCTTCTTAAATTCGTCATACTCACCCCCCAAGGAACATGAAGGCAAGGACGACGTTTAAAGCTCTGTGCAGGCGTGTTTGGGGGGATTTTAGGGCCCAAGGGTCTAGTAAATATAATGGACCGGTTTCCTTCTAAAGCTTTCGGAGATAGGTTTTTCGTGGGGATAAGACACTTACCACAGCCCGTACAACCCAAACGCCGAACCCGTAGAAAGGTTTAATCGAAAACCAAACGTTGCCTTGACGATCTTTCACCACCTGGATACACCCACTGGGACCAATTAGGACTTTTGAACTGATTTTAACGCCGCTTTCCTGACGTCCCCCAAAACCATCCCTTCCCCTATCCCCCCAATAGGGACCTGAGCCACCCATTATTTTTTAAAGGGTATTGACCACTCCTTAAAGACCAGGTATTTTCTTATGAAAAGAAATGTGAGGTAGCTTTTTCTAACCTTTAAGTCCCAAAGGAAATTGCCGCCACCTTAACCCCAGGGGGTATCCTGTCCCATTTAAACTTTGGGGCGTTTTTGTGTGCAAGTGTTTTTTCCCTTACTCAGCTGTGACAAGTCTTCGCGAAGATGGGTATAAGTGGAGTGGTCCCTGGCAATTAAAATTTTTTACACTTTTTTGGATTGTTAAAAAAAGTATCCGACCCCCCTTGACCCGAAGCACAGTCAGCCACCTAAAGCTGCAGGGGAAAAAAGTCAATGACCCCCGGGTGTTTTCGTCTGTTTGCTTTAAAGGTACCTTTTGTTTAATTTGGTTTTTTTAATGCTGTTTCTAGGTATTCTAATTGTTTATAAAAATTTATTAAGGGAAGGGGTACCAACCCCCCGGATTGTTAGGGAAAAATTTTTAGTACTGTTGGGCCCCAGTATGACTTTTGGGGAGAAACTTGTGTTTTATGTTTATAATAAAGCGGTGTCGGGTCCAAATCTGGTGCAGAACGTTCGCCCCCCGGGAACCCGTGGGGGGGGAAAACCCACCTTTCCCTATTCGGGGAAAACGGCAAACAATTTTTTCTTTTCGGTGGAAAGTTGTTCGAAACCCCCAAATAACTTTCCCCGGTGGCTGGGCTAACTGATAAACTTTTACAATTGGATGTGGTTTTTCACGTGTAAACTTTGTTTCAGAGACTTCACCTATTCGGCCCTTCCGTCCCCCCCTTTTGCCCTCCCTTTCCTTCCCCCCCTTTGTTCCCGTACACTCATCGGGAGTCAATGATGCCCCCCTGGGGGTGGGGATGAAGCTTCCCCGGTGGTTAAAGCGGCCCCCTTACGAGCAATGTGTCTCCCTGTCACCCGGGATGACGGTGTGTTTGGGGTGACGTGGAAGCAAGGTCAACCCCGGAGTCCAGTTATTCGTCCCCTCTCCCGAACCCGCATTGCCACCCCAACATGCCTCGGAGGGGACCGGGGCCGCCACCCCAACCCCCTTCAGCGGGAAATCGAGGGAAGGGGCCTCCCCTGTCTTCACCAAAAGGGTAAGGGCGTCCTTCTTTTCTCCAAAGGGGGGGCATGGACGTTTCAAGCATAATGCAAACCTGAACATCTGGGTCACCCGACTGGTCCCCTTTGACTGGGCTGGTCCGACTTCATAAACACCCGCACACCCACCAACATCACGCGGGTTCTGACCGCCCGTGGCTCGAGGCCCCATTAGAGCAAACTCGGGCAAAGAACACAAGATGCGCAAACCCTATGCCGACGGGGGTTGGTTTGATGAAACAAGCCATCACCGGCGCGTGATTTGAAATTTCACGAGAAAAATCGAGAATTCTGTCGAAGCAATACACCCCTCTCCCTTCGTCCCCGTGTTTCCCGCCGTTTGTGGAACACTGATTGACTTTGTACGTATAAAGGTGGACTTGTAAATGATGTCATATTTTTCGCACTCGATTAGGTGGAACTTGCCCCTTGGGTTTTGACGTAGGGCGTTGTTCGGGCGTTTTCTAAATTATTTTTGGGGTTTAAATTGTTCAAAATTTAATTTCAAATTTTTAAAATAAATCAGATTTTCAATAGCTAAATTTTTTCCCGAGACCGATTTGCCTGTCACCCTTATGGGTTATGCGCTAGCTTTTTTCTTGTACTTAACGTTTTGGGCCGCCCCACGGACGGGTTGGAAATTTTGCATGACCCATCTTGGGCACTAAGGAACTTTTTTTTGTCGCCATCTTGGGGCGCTAATTATTTTGAACGTGTAACTTTTTTTTAAAAAAAGTTGTTCTCTTGCAAAAAATTATAGATTTGTTCATTGTGTTCTTTTTAAAAAGTTACTAATCGGGGGGGGCGAGCCGGCACCCAGCACATTGGGCATTCAATAATAATAATTGATTTAACTAATTTGTTGGGATCTATTGTAAAGGTTAGGTTTAGGTAAACATTTTCCTGTCGCCCTTAAAAAAGGGATTATTTAAAACTTCATACTTTTGTCATTAATTTTCGGCTTCGCCAGGTCGTGTAGACCTATACATATTACTTGTATTTAACTTTTCCGTAGGTTATCGCCCCTGCGAGGGTCAATTTTAAATTTTACTACGTTTGGGATTAATCATTCTTTTTTTAACGATTGGGGTCTTGCCCCTTTTTTTATTTTTTACTTCGGCCCTTTTCGGCCTCACTCGACTTTCCCAGAGTGCCTCGCTCTTGTATTCTGTATTGTTTGTAGAATAAAAAAACCTTTGTAACTACCCCTTTTTTTTGATTGTAAATTTTAAACCCTTTAAATCTATGAAGGGGGGTTACATTCAGAAGAAGGGACATAGAAAATTGCAATCCATAGTTTTTATCTGTCTTGAATATTAGGTTTTTTGCCGCTCTATGAAAAAAGTTACCCCCTTTTTTAGATTTAAGCCTTGCCTTACAAAAGGGACCCTGTAGATAAAATAAATCACGTTTTAAGAAACTTGTTTTTTTTTAATAAAAAACAAAATCAAAAACCTATAAACCTATATTTAACATTTCGACGTAGAAAAACATAAACCGAATTTCTATCCCCCATGATGTTTTGTTTTTTGGGCATTTATCATTTTACCAAATCACGAAATTATAAATGTTTTATTAAATAGTTATTTTCCATAACCGTAAAATATTTTTTTGTAAATGAAATTTAAATTTTGGGGTTTTAAAAATTGTTAAATTAAGAAACCGCTATGCTTTGCCTTCATTTTGCATAATTTATTTCAGATGGGCTCAAAAATTCAGGCAAAAGTGTAATTATCTGAATATTTTATTGCTAGGACATATTATTTGCATGCAAAAAAAACAGGGTTTATTTTGTCAAGCAGTTCAAGTATTAATTATTGCACATAAACTGATTTTTTTTAAAAATAACCATTTAACCCAAAAAAAATTTAAAAAAAATATTCCCGTACCCTATTTTATTTTATGAATCATGGGGAAAAAATATTATTCTTAAAAATTAAATTTTTTGAATTTTTAATAACCCCGTTTTGGTTTAAAAAAAAAGCCTTTGTTACTTTGAGGGGGGGGCGGACGGGCTGACGGAGGAACTTTTAAAAAAAATTAAAACAACATAAAAAAATAATTTACTAGGGTGAGGAAGAGAAAGTATTTGATACAAAAAAGTGCTCCACATTAGCGTGTAGATAAAATTATAAAACCAAAGTGAATTTCACATTTAAAAAACTACCGTTAATGCACCTTGGTAGAGATTCCCGTGAAGCTGTTTTCAGGGGGTGCTATAAAATAAAATTTCTATTTCTAGATGGATACGTCCTTTTATCTGAATAGTGAATATCTAGGCTATTTTCTGAATGTGATGTACAGATCACTTTGTTACCTAAGTTAGGTTGTGTGTTTAAAAAGTGTATGATAAATACATGAATATAAATAGGCCAGTATCATTTTTGACCAATTCACTATTGCTATATAAACTTAAAAAATAGTCACCCAGAATCACCAATCCATAGTTTTCTTCCCCTTATTCCAATTTCTTTTCTTGCGATGGGCTGTGAGGTATAATCTTCTTTTTTTCCCTCTTCTATGGTCCACAGTTGTTTTTTTCTTCATCCATACTGACGCTAATTTTTTTTAGCTTCCACTTAATAAAATGTGGTCAATGTACGTATTTTTCAACAAAGCGTGCCACGATCTGCAAGATTCTACAGAAGGTGATGAGCCGATGGAAGTACGAACGGCAAGAGGAAGCGAGAGAAGGATTAGCCTGCTCGTCTGCCATTCTTTCACTTCCACTATTCCCTCCTACGTTCAGAGCAAAGCTTGACTGGTCCTTTGCCTAGTGATGGCGTTAGCGTACAGGGAAATGCTACCAGTTGCTACCTTCTCAGCTTAATAATGATACCAATAAATTTTGTGTTGTGACCCCCCTAATAAATTATATAATTTGATTCACAAATCTCTATTCTATGTTCCTAGAGTATTGCCCTCTAGTTTCCCTCGGATTTAGGTCTTAACGATCAAATCAAATATCCCTTATTATGACTTCTTTTAAGGCAAAAATTTTCATATTTTAAACTATTTACATCTCTCTTTATTATAGTAACATAAAAAAAAAGTTTTGTATTCATCCCAGTGAAAAACCAAAACCTCGATACTACTAATATTTAACAAAATCGTAAAAAGAGCTAAACACTTGAGTGACACTGCCCTTGGCCCCCCTATGCAAGCCCCTTAAGACTAAATACAAAGAAACAAAGCGATATTCAAAGGGGCTTATTAGCGGTCCTAAGTTTACTATAAATTTTTTTTTAATATTATATATATTTGACCATGTAACTTTTAAAAATAGAAATTTAAAACTACCATTCTATTTAATCTGGATTTTTCCCATTCAAAGATTCTAAGAAATTATATTAAATATTTTGCCCTTTTGTTATCGTTACTGCAATTTTAAGATTTTTAAATTGGATTTAAAGCTGAAATAGATCCTATAATTCCCCTTTGGGTTTTTGAATTTGATTTTTTCCCCTTTTGGGATTAGGTGTTACAGACGTTTATTATATTTGAGAATAACTGTTGCCACGTGGGTTTGAGACATCAGCCCTTCGCAATAAATTCCCAAAATTTTTACAAAAATACACCAAAGGTACTATATCTAAAGCTCACAATTATACATTAAAACCCTTGTAAATAGCTATTACAAAAAAACTTTTTTTAGCTACATATTTAATTAAATAAGCTTTACAAAAACCAGGGAAAAGTACAGTACATATGGGGTTTGGTCTAGGTTCAAAGAAAAATCTCTACCAAATTCCGTCAAATTGGTCCACGTTTTTGAAAAGCTATTGGGGAAAAAAGCCCAGACAGAGAGTTTGAAATTCCAAATGGTCAAGGCCCAAAACAGAACCTTACTTCACTCGATCAATTATCTAAAAAATTTTCTGGTGATATGTTAAAGGATTCTTACAAAAAAAGGGCAACCATCGGGACCAAAAAAACCAACACAGAAGGTTTACCGTAGGAAGGTATGAAAGTGCCTCAATAATAGTATTATTTTTTATTATGATTATTATTATTATTATTAAATTTTTATTATTATTATTATTATTATTATTATTATTATTATTATTAGTACCGCGTCTTAATACCCGTTAAAAAGGGTTTTACGCACTTTCGCTAATGTGTAACAGTAGGGTGATTGTGAGATGGAAAGGAGGGCCTACAGAAATTTAAAGTGGAATTTCCCAACCACGGTGGAGGCCCCATTCCCATTAAGACTAGTAAAAATTATTTATTCTAAAAAGTCATATAGACTAATTCCTGTGTGTATATATATAATAAAACTTTTCGATATATAAAATTAGCCTATATACATATTAAAAATAGAATTAATTTTAAGTTATATATTCCTAATCAGAAGTAATTTACATAAAATACGCCCAAAACCAACATTGCACACAGATATGTCCCACAAATATAATTTGACTGTCAAAGGGACCCGGCGTTTTATTCAAAAATAAAAATAAATGGTAGGACACAATAGCACAAACTTTCTCATTCTGTGAATTAAATAAAATTTAGCACCACGTCCCTTTCTACCCATTCGGGTTTTACAAATTTTAAAATACAAATTACGTTAATGGATTTAGGAATTGGGGAAAGGGTTAATTAGAGGATGTGAACCCCCATTTGCGTGTAGGGGGAGTTTAAAAAACCCTTTAGGAAAAAACCCCCCCCCATTGTTTCGACCGATATTCGAAAAACCCCGATCTCCCCCTACTCAGCAGTCCCAGCTCAACATGACAAGCGCGTTAAACTAACTACACAACCGAGGCGGGTCTGTTTTATTATAACTTCCCAAAAATAAATTTTTAAACATATTATGTTTTTTCCCATTAAACAATACATATAATCTTGTTGATCACAATAACAAAAATAAACATTTTTTAATTTCAAAAAAATTTTGTTTTTTCCAATTGTGCTGGGATTTGAATGATCCTAATGACTGGAAAAATGTTGTCATAAGCCATTGTTCCTTTGTACAAAGGCAAAGGCAGTAAGAGTGAATGGGTGATGGAAGAGTGTGGGTTGAAAGGGAATCCAATGGGTCAATGTGAAAGAAGTGTCTTACGTTGGTGTGGGCCTGTTTATAGAGGATGAGTGTGGAAGACAATATATGAAGGTGCACCTGTTTGTCGTGAGTGTACAGGGTTACTAATTCTAAAATGTCACCCCTCTGTCTGAGGTAAAACTCGCGCGATGTTCATGATAGACAAACAAACTATTCATTCTATTAATATTTATTTTCACGGGAACATCGCTGAACAAGAAAGACTCCATTGGAAGAGAGAACTACGATTGCGCTCCATTCAACACTGGACTTGACTCTTCCGCGCTATCTTACCAACTGAGAGGAGTTCGGCGTGACCCACGAGCACATGGGTTCTGTGGCTGGTGCCTACGTTCTGTTTCCAGCATCAAGGGTGTTCCCCCCCCCCTTCCCTTCCCATGGTTCATCATGTTCAACCACTATAAAACTCCACGGTTCGCTGGGAACGACACACAGTTACAGACTAATATTATTCACGTCCGACGTGGCTCCATTTCGCCAAAACTTCATAACTCAATGGTAACGACGATGGTGCCAACGGACAGGTTGGATAAATGGTAATAATACGCCGAGAAAAGTTTGAACTTTTAAATTAGTAGGTAGTAGGTGGCTCAACAGTCAGTATATAGAGTTTAGGGATAGTTTTCATACCTGCTGAGAGTGTCTGTCGCTCTAGAGATTATCATGTATGTTATTAGGTTAGCCTTTATTTATTATGACATGTTGTACATGCCACGACTGATCTCTCACATCACATATTTTTTTCTGCTCGGTCCTTAAGACCAGCGGTTTAGTTAGGGGTGTATCTTCCTCCTTGGCCTGTATGACCATGCTTTAGTCAGCAGGACCTTCAGGTAGGAAAGGGGCTGTTTAGGTCGTTCCAGGCCTGAGAATTATACTTTGTTAGGTATTGATTAACGTTTCTAGTGTGATCTGGGCGCCTCACACTGTGTTGTTCACATGGTTGTGATAATCAACTTGTGGATCGTTCCTGCCCATCTGGGATGGCCCACATACGATATGATTTTTTAGTTTTGTTGTTCACCGGTTTTGCGGTGCTCAGCTTGTGTGTCGTTACTACCCATTTGGCATGGCCCGCACATTGTATGCTATTTAAGTTTTGTTGTTCACTTGTTTGCGGTGCTCAACTGGTGGGTTGTTAGTGCCCTTCTGGCGGGTCCGCATCTTATTTGACTTTCTAGTCTGGCTCCTTTAAGGGCTTTGTGACCCCTCTTTATTGATCATAACCCTTGTATGGTTGTTTTTCTCATCATTCCGGGTTAGACCAATTGGTTACCTGCCAACCCACGTAAGTCTCTGACCTGAACAAACAGTTAATCACTGGCGTATATAGTCCGTATCTCTTAAAATAGGGTTGTTTATTTATTATGCTGAGCTGGTTCTTTTTGGTCCTGTTCGCCAGCAGTAGCTTGTAAGGGGTTTGTTGCAACAAATTAATGATCACTATTGGATTTTGTCTCCCTACACTCAGGGGTAGGGTTACCTATAATAACCTCGCAATTGTATTTATGTTTCTGGCTAGTAAAAAAATTCCTTTTAAGAGTGAGACTAAAATAGTATTTAAGAATCAAATAGTCGAAGTTATTATTTATGCTTTTTAGTGATGAATTCTCCATCTAGATATAATATTCTGAAAATTGACACCTGGACACGAGAATTGAACCAGGGACCCTTTGGCTTAGCACGACAATGCTCTAACCATTGAGCTATCCAGGAATATTGCATAATGGGTTTTACCTGTTGTGTTTAAGCCTTTAGCGCTTCACGCCAAGTTCACTCTATAAGTGTGTCAACATATTGATTTGCAGTTATGTAAATTACCATTGCCATTACTATTGGCCGGTTTGAAAATATTGGATTGTGCTGTGATTGTTTGTCTATGTATTAGCTTGTTTGCTAGCTCCATTAAACTCTATCTTCTATTTTCAAGTGTTCTCCCATAATGTTTGTTTCCTTTGTTCACGTAGTCGGCATCTTTAGTGGTAACTAGAGTGCCGCTGCAAAACAAATGGAACCGTGTAAATTTTAATACCCCGATTTTCTTGTGGATTTACACATCTGATAGCTATAAAAAGTTACAATCTACTTTAACGGTCTTCATACGTCAAGTCATGTTATCTGCAGCTGTCACTTTTGATAATATTTATCAATACTATAAAATAACATAAATAATTTAGTAAATATTATCAATGTTGGCTGTAAGGAATGTCTTAATTTTCTCTACTGTTCTTCCAACCAAAATCATGAACACTGTTAAGGTAAAACTGACTATAAAGCTATTTTTTTGGTAAACGTTAACAGTACATAGATCAATTGTGTTGACTTATGAGTGCCCTCTAAAACCTGAGGTGATCCTACCGTTGTGAATGCACCTTAATCCCCCCCCTCCCCCCCATACGTGTTAACATGGGAGAATTTTGGATTTTGAGAAAGACTTTGGTATTTATCTCTATACCACATCTTCGGGAGCATCATATTTGTAACACCTCAACCTTTCCTGATCGAACAAATCCGAAAAGAGAATGTGAGGGGAAACATTCTCGTTCCAACGATTGCAATTTTTTCCAGGGTGTCAACCCCATTAGATATTTCCCGTGATCAACTCCAAACCATCATCAATCCTGGATATAAGCTCTAGAAACTTGTCCTTCTGTCTCGAGTTAACCCCCTCAGAGCCACCCTCGCGTCTCTAGGAAAGGGAATGTACAGGGCTGCTATAAATAACAGTATCAGTTTTGAAAAAGTATCAATTCAAGATTAAACTCCATGGTTAGAGATTATATTACGAAACTCGATGACTGACTGACTCGCCAGCTGACACAATGACTGACTCAACTATTGACTTACTGAATGACTTACCAAATTACTCACTAACTGGCTTACTGACCAACTGACTGACTCATTGACTAACCACTGACTGACTCACCAACGGGCTTCCTATCTTTCTGACCCGATTACCTACCGAGTCCCCTGTCAACCAACAACTTTACCAGCTGACAACTTTACCAACTGATTACCTTACCAACTGACTACCTTACCAACTGACTCCCTGCCAACTGACTTATTAACTGAGGGACTCACTGACTGACTCACTGTATGACTGATTCAGTGGATGTCTGACTCAGTGATTGACTGACTGACTGACTCATTGACTGGCTTGTTCATTGACTCACCTACTGATTGACTTACTGACTCGGGCAAATGATTCCTGAGGCAAAGGCTCCTTACCTCCTCCAAGGGGTTAACGCACCCACGTAAAAGAGTCCAGCACTCACAAGCCAACTCCTCCCACCGAGGGGGTTTCCCCAGTCGTCCGGTGATGACAGGGTTCGACAGTGGGAATGGGTGCCCGTTCCCAAAACTGCTCGCTGCGAATGTAAAGTGCGTGGTAATGCTCGAAGAACACAGCCATAATGGGCTGGAGCAGGGTTGGTGGAACTTATTTACCTAGTACCCCAAAATATGTATTAACGCTGCGTTACCCTCTTGATTTGAAAGGGAAAAATCAAAAATAGATTATGCAAATTCAAAAGGTGTATTGAATCTATTTATTTTCATACGGAGAGTACAATAATTAAAAATATAAAAGTATCAAATAAATTAATATCCTCATTATGAAAAAAAAGGGATCGTTTTGAAAACTTGTTCACTACATTTTTAGAAAAATAATGTTTCATTTTTGATACAATAACATCAAAATTGAGGCATTTTAATGTCAGGGGCAATTTGGATAGTGTCTTGGGTGTCCAATTGATTTCTCTATTTTGTTTATGTTCATTAGAGTGGAAAACCCTTTTTCACAAATGTGGGTTGTTGCAAAAGCAGAAACTTTTTAACTGTCTCCTCAGTCCATATTTAAAGCCTTTGCAGCTGTTGATATGCAAAAGTATGGCAGATCTGCTTTGTTTTAAAATTCAATATGTGCTTAAATTATTGATCGAATTCAAGAAGTGCCTCTGTCAACCTTTGAGGCTCTTCTGACATCAGCAATTTCACATTTCAAGAATCTACAACCCAAATAAACAGTAAAATGAATCAAGATCTGAAAAGTAACAGAGAACGTCTCTTTGAGTTTGGTAAGATGCCTTATAACTGTATCCTTAATGTAATCAAAATAATATTATTCACAATCTCCAAAAACAAAGCTAACTTTGAACAGAAAGCTTTTCTGTTTGGTTTCTGCTTCTGTCTCCAATATGAAAGCTTTGATCCGAACGCTGACATATTTTATATAGTTTAAATATATAGATGTTTTTTCCTTGCAATTCTTTGTTCAATTCTTTCATTTTATAACTAAATATTGGAGTTCAACATGGCGTGACGTCCCTAAACACGTCTATTACATTGGCCACTTGCAGAAATTGCCAAAAAAAACATCTGTTGTAACAAAAACGCGCTTTTATATCGTTTTATTTATTCTATAGTCCTCATTAACCCCCAAAAATTCATGTTTACCCCTTTTTGGGGTGTTTTACCCCATTCGCCGACCCCTAGCTAGAGGAACCTCCTAAGAGGTGTGGAGTTGAACCCTGAATTAAAATAAGTCTCAGACAAGTGACGTGGTGATTTTTCTTAATGACTCCCTCATTAACACATTGACTGACTTAATAGCAAACTAATGACAACTTATCTGCCAAAATGATTAGATATTTCAGGAGTCCTGGAGTTTTACAATTACTGCACACTCTTCTTTTAGACTAAGCTATTTTTATAAAGTTAAAAATTAAAATTTAAAATCCAAAACCCAGACATTTTTATCAAAATTAAATAGTAAATGCATAATGGTCAAACGATTAAAATATGATAAAATGTTGTTTTTACACCCCATCTTACTACTCGCCCACACTACGAGCATTTTTTAAACTACACATTTGAGTAGGAATTAAACAGATAGGGTTAGAGTAAATGTATCCTTATTTGCATGGATGGAGAGTCAACATAGATAATAACATTTTATTACGTTATTATGTTTTTTTAAACAGGTATTACAAAGACAACAGTTCCTACAATACAAAGTGGAGCATAAATGGAGAATTTAACCATTCGGGGAGATGGCTGACATTGAATCTTACTTACGGATGTAATGGAGCATGTTCGTAGTTTATCATGTGACCTTTGGTCTGACTGGTCTGCTAAAAGAGTTGCCTAAACTTCGGGCAAAAACTTCAAATGTCAAAAAGTTCCATAGCTCCTTACGGGGAAAAACCCCACGACCAACAGTTCTTTTTTACCAATATAGTATTTAAACACCATCTTCCACATTTTTCATATTTGCAAAATATTTAAAAATTTATCATTCATATGCAAAATTTGGAATCAATTAAATTTTTCTTGAAATTAAAAGTGTTTAAAACAAGTTTGCCCCGTGCAGTTTGTTCATTGGTATTAAAGGCGTAAAATGTGAATCTACGGAACCGGGTTAAAAATATAATTTATTGGGCGCAATATTTTTGTAGTCTCTTGGGATTAGCCGGAAAAAACACCCCAAATTTAAAATTTATCCCGATTGTATCGACGAAGTTGACTTTGCTTCGAAAAAATTCTGGAACAAAAAATAAAAGCAAAAAAAAGGTGAGGGCTTTGGGTTTTGCAACGTATTTAATACCATTTTTAAATACAAAAAAAGGGTACCTTTGAGATAATCCACCATCATTCACCTGACGGAGATCGAAAACTATGGAGCAATAAATAGTATTCGTGCATTTGGCCGTATAGATCCCATAACTCTTGAATAGGAAATCATCTATACAGGTCTGCGGCCCACGCTGCTGGCCACAAAGTTGCTAAAAATCAACCGGTGTAATAGTTAAACCAATTTTAAAAGCTAAAGTTAATCCATTTAAGTATGCCCTCATCGTGAGCAATCGGGCTTAACGTCAAGATAATCTAGTCTTTTTTACTGGTGGTGAAAGGTCGGGTTTAAATCCTAGCTGGGTGTACTGAGGGTTTTTTCCTAAATAGTTTTCCCCTTTTCCATCACCAAAATGCTGTAACGCTTCTTTAAAATTATACATTCTTCATCCCAACACATTAAGTAATTAACTGCATATCGCTCTTTTGGGTAGTAAGACGTGATGAAAAAATTCATACACATATATATGCTAAATTTGTAATAAACTACAACAAAATTAATTCTAAATAAAATGATTCAATATTTCCATATTAAAAAAAAGAATACGTTCAAAATAATCACTAGACTTATGTTACCCAGGTTGAATGGTACCCTCGTTGTTGGGGCCCTGTATATGCGCGGTAAACAAAAGCCAAAACTGAAGGCTGATGATAATAATGATACAAAAGTTTTTACGAGGAGGGAGAATGCTACGAACCGTTGACGGATTGTCTCGAATTTCTCTGTGACGTCACAGCATCCATCATCTGCGACGTTTACAATTTGTGGACTTCTCTGAGACAAATGACGATCAATGACGTGCAGTCGGTTTTAAGGTTGTTGTATTACTATTGTCCGATTGTAAACTAGACTCTTTTTAAAAAAAAAACACACACAATATTAAAATCTTGTTGAAAAATAATACCTGGACAAGAAAACATTTCAACGATATTAATTGTTACACCTACTTAAATTCAAGTCACTCTGCAAACGTTCAAAGAAGTCTTTGGTTATATCAAAATATAGTCCATGCCAAAATGGAATTCAAAGGGATAATAAAGTCTCTATTGGATTCAAAATGTTTTTATTTTAAGTTTTAAACTAAAAAAAACTCATGAAATTGGTGAAATAAGCCCACTGTCGTCAACGCTTTATGCAACACTCAGAAGTTTCTTATATTGAAGTAGATATCTATAAACATATACTTAACCTTCGTAAAAAAAAATTTTTAGTAGGGTCACAGCTTGATTGTTTTAAAAGCATCCTGCTTTTATGAAATACCACAGTGTGGGAATATGTCCTTTCAGTTAGCGTCGGCATTAATTTAATATTTGTAGAAGGTACCTACCAATTTATAATGTAATTTTATGTATTGGTAACAGGCACACTTAAATAACTTTTTTTTTAAAAGATTAAAACACAAAGTAAAGCTAAGATGCGTTATAATTAGAGCACTAAAAATGTGTAGAATGCGTAGGCTCAATTTCACGACCAAGATTATGACATTCAAAATTTTCCCCCATAAATTACATTTAGAAATTAATGTTACGGTGCGCCGCAGAGATTTCTCACTTTATAAAAAAAAGGAATTTTTCATAAAACTTGTGAGATTTGTGAAAAAAAAAATAGAAAAAAAGTATCATTTTCCACCAAAAGATAAAAAATGAAATAATATACATATTAAAAAAACGTAAAAAATCTCTGTTCACCAAGAGACTGAAAAATAAATCCCGGATCTGATCCCCTCTTTAAATTATACTTAGATTGGAGGTAGTTGTATGTGATTTACTTGTTTTATAAAATAAAAATTCAAATAAAGTGTTTTTAATTTTCATACAACTTTAAAATAAAGATATTTAAAGATATGATCAAAATTACATTTCCCTATGAAAAGTACCCTCAAAGTCGTTTTCGGGAAAAATTTAAAATGAAAATTTAAATTGTTTGTATGTTAAACGGCCAAATACGTTTTTTAAATAAAATAATTGGGCTTGTTTGGGAGGAGAAAACAAAATCCCCTTTGATTCTTTTTAAAACTAATTCCAAAAACCCTCGGGGAACTTTATGAAAACCCCAATACGGGTTTTTCCAAATGAAAAATAGTTTTGGGGCCTGGGGCCAAATACAGACACAGACAGATTGCGTAAACCCACTTTTTATTCTCACGGGTTTTTTAAACTCACATTTATAAAAAATATGGGCTCGAGGGGTTTTTTATCACAAAATTTTTCTCCCCCCGGGGGGTCGATAGAATTTTTAAAACTACCATATTCTCTACGAAATGGCGTTTTGTTTTGTATTAGGATAAGATTTGTAGAATTAATAGCCCAAGGGGGAAAATAATAAAGTCAGTCTTTAAACTAAAATACTTCAAAAACCAAAAGAAGTGTTTAAGTGTATTTTTCTAGTCTGCCCATTTTTGGGTTTTAAGACCAAAGACAATTCAGAGTTTGTGGGGACAAGACGGAAAAAGAAAAAAACAACAAAAGACTCCAAATATTGTTATTTTTCTTTTGGTACTGGAAAAATTTTAAAATAAAATGCTCGCGTCTTTTTTTTTTAAAAACCTGATACCCCAAAGTGTCATTTTTTTTTTAAAGGAAAACTGATTATTACTGTTATTACCAAAAACAAATAAAACATAATTCAAATGTCGAAGGGTCTAAGGTACCATTTAAAATTTATTGAATCTTTGAGTCCATTTTCACATTGCAATTAAAAATAACTCAGAAAAAAAACAATATTATCGCCTTCTTAATTAAACTAACTCAAAATGATTATTTTTTATAAAAATTTTAAATAATAAGTCTTTTCCCCTATATTATTTTCTCGTTATCTTACAGGTAGAGAAAGTATTTTGACGAAAAAATGCCAAAAATTTTTTGTTAAATCTCGATTTTCTGCCCCCCCTTCTACCCTAAAAATCAAAAAAAAATTGTTTTTTAAAATTTCCGTCTTCTGTACCCCCCAACGAGGGCCTAAACATTTTACCGACGGCAAAAAATTTAATTATTATTAGACCGCGTTTACTCCCCCTTGGGGTTTATACGCACTTCCCTAATGTGTAATTTTAGGTGTTTGTGACATAAAAAAAGGACCTACATTTAACGTAAATCCGAACCCGGGGAGGCCCTGGCTTCCCCCGTTACAAAAATGCTTGTCTAGGTAAAGAAGGGGTTTTGGAAATAAAAAATTTTTGCTGGGCCCAAGGTTTAAACCCCCGGGCCGCCAGCATAGAAGTCTGACACCTTCCCCCTTGCCCCAGTCACCTATTTCGGATATTGACGTAAAACAAATGAATACGTTTTTTCGGGAATTTTTGGGAAATTTTATTAAAAAGGGATAAAAAAGGGGTGAAATTTGTATCAAAACTTGCATTTTTTTTTGATCTGGGTCAAGTTTGGTCATCAACGAAGTAATATTTAAAATTAATTTTAAAATCCCCTTTTTTATATTTTCGTATTTGTTTTATAATCAACTTCCACGCGAGCAAAGGCCGGGAAACACTATCTATATTTTTATAAACCAAAAAATTTTCAAGATATACTCAAGTATAAAGGGTTTTTTTACTTTTTTTTTACCCAAAGGAAAAGTATTGCAACCGAAAAAATAATCTAAGATTAAATTTGTGTATGTCGACGTATCATGAACCCCCCGAGCCCTAAATGTGTTTTTGCAATTCCGCTGTCGGGGTTTTTTTTTAACCTCAAAGTTAAGATTGTTTTAGTAAAAAGCAAAAAGGAAAAAATTAATTTTCTCAAAATTGGGCCCCAACGGTTTTATTATATTCGTATCGGGCGTTGTTTTAAGTTATAAATAAACTGCAAATTTTCATTTTTCTTTAAAATGATTTTTAGGGTAATTTACATAAGTCGAAATTTCCGTATTTCTGCAACTATTCGGATTTAAATAACTTATCTTTTAAAAATTGTAGTAGGCCCCTACTTTTAAACAAAAAAAAATTTTTATAGAAATTATTTTTTAAAAACCCAAAACATTTCTGAGATATTTGCAAATATATTAATACAATTTTTGGAGTTTTTAATTGTAAAGAGTACTATTTAAATTTTTTAAAACGCAAAAATTTTTCCCAAATGCCATAGAGTATTAAATATAAGCAAGTCCAAAAAAGTTTATGTTGTTTTTTCTTAAAACCCCTTTTGGAGAAATTTTATACAACAATGTCTATACCCCTTTTTAAAATTTAATAGTAAAAATTTACATTTTTTTTTAGTCAAAATTTATAAAGAGGAATTTAAAGCAATGCGAGGCATGAAGTTTTCAACCCCTTTAAAAAAATGTCGAAATTTTTAAAACGGAAGTCAAAATTATGTACGAATTTTTTTGACTTTTTGTGGACCCAAATTGATCTTTTTTATCGGTCCAAACAACAAAAAGGCATTAACTTTAAAAAAAAAAAAATTATAAAATTAAAACCGGAACAAAAAAATTGTACAAAAGTATATTTAATTTTGTTTGGGGTTTTCTAATGTATATTATTTCGTTTCACATATATTACGAGTTTTGATAAATATCCCCTTTTTTAATCAAAAAGGGGAGAAATCCGTGCGGCATTCCGAACCATTTAATTTCCTGAATTGTTTTTACATGGCGTCAGAAAACTTGTAAGTTAATATCTGAAAAAAGGTTTTTGAATTTAATAAAATTAAATGTGAAAAGAAAAAATAATCCTAAATAATTACACCATACAATTTTGGTAAAATTTTTGGGGCCCATTTTGTATGTCTTCATCGAGGTTTTGGGCTTCATGGTAAGGCGTCACTCCACAATAGACGGGACTGCCATGAGGGGGAGATTCGGGGTTCGAATCCTAGTAAAATACTTGGGTGTTTTTCCTTGCTTCACTAAAAAAGGGTGTACAGTTCCATAAATTTCACCTTAACTTTTAGCGTATACCCTGTGTAGGCACCCTGAAAAAGAAAAAAACTTTTAGCTTAAATCTTTTTGAACAAGTACTGTCCCCCCCCAAACCTCAACCCCTCAAAAGACAGGGGTAGACAATAAAACTCAATTTTAAAAACCGGCTAAAAATTTTAATCAAAAACTGAAAAGGAAGGGTCATTTTTTTATTTTCCCGGACAATAAAAGAAAGCGGGAAAAGAGAGGGGGAAAATTTTAAAGATAACACAAAATACTTAAAAGATATCATGTTTTTATGTCTCAAATTTTCTTTTATTTTTCTTGACGTTTCTAAAATCTTATTACTCTAAGAAGGGGTGTGTTTGGGGGTGGAAACAACGGGGGGTGAATTGAAAAACGTTTATTTTTAGGGGATATGAAAAATGCTGTTCCCATTTTATTGGTTAGCATTTGAAGTAGTTGAACCTCCCCCGGGCAGTCGCCCCCCTGACGTTTACGACCATTACAAGAGGTACACCACACCTGACAACATTTGGGGAGTAAGCTATCCTCATTAAAAGAGGTAAAACCACACCTGACAGCATTTATGAAGTAAAACTATCCCTTAAAAGACGACACCACCTACAGCATTTGAGGGAGTTAACTATCCTCATACAAGGGTACACCCCACCTGAAAAACTTTTGATGGAGTATAACTACCTCTTACAAACGTATCCCACCCCGACAACATTTGATGGATTTAAAACTATCCTCATTACAAACGTCACCCCCCTGAAAACTTTTGAGGAGTATAACATCCCTTTTACAAACGTACACCACACCGACAACATTTAGGAGTATAACTACCTCATTACAAGAGTACACCCCACCTACAACATTTGATGAGTTAACTACCCTCATTACAAGAGTACACCACACTGACAACTTTGAGGGAGTAAAAAATCCTCATTCAGACGTACACCAAACCCCTACGCATTTTATGGAGTAAACTACCTCATTACAAACGTACACCCACCTGACAACATTTGAGGGATATAATATCCTCATTACAAGAGAAACCCCACCCCTACAACTTTGAGGGGTTAGATCTATCCCATTACAAGTGGTACACCACACCTACAACATTTGGGGGGAGAGAGCTATCCTCATTACAAGTGGTACACCACACCTGACAACTTTTGATGGGGGGTAGAACTATCCTCATACAAGGGGTACACCCCTTTGGGCAACATTTGATAGTGAAACTTCCCAACCATTGCAAGACATACACCACCCCTGAAGATTTGATAAAGACGAACTATCCCAACCATTATAAGACGTCCCACACTTGACAACTTTTTAAAAGGGGGTTTACCTTGAAGAAACCTAAAATTTCATAGCTAGCATGTAAAATATATCTTCTGATCAAAATTTATTGGTACTTTCCGACAAATGTTTTTTGTGCTATTGAACTCTTCCCACTTGATGTTTTTCTTTTTTTTTTATTTTTTTAAACTTCAGTTTGAGTAGACCTGTGTGAGCCAAAAAAAAAAATGTCCAGCGTGTTTGAATATATTATGGAGTAACTATTGTGTGTAATTTAAAAAACTGAAAGCCTCTTTGGGACAGGGGGAGAACGGTTTGAAATATTGGGGTAATCAAAGGTAAATAAAAGTTCCATTTGGAAGACGAAAAGTTCGCATCTCAGGCAAGAAACCTTAGCAAAAATTTTTTTTACAAGAAAAAAAAATTTTAAAAAAAAACCCTCCCTCGCCCTTTTATTTATAAAATCACCCTTTTTTTTCACCCCAAAATGCCAATTTTAAAAATGCACAAAACCCCTCCATCCCGCAAATAGAAATACGGGTTTTTAACTATAGATAAAATTTTAAATTTATTTATTTTTATATCCTAAATAATTTTATCCATTTACTTTTTAAACTATTTTTAAAAAATGTGTAATGTAGTTATCAAAAACATTGTATTTTTCAGGGGAAGGCAAATTAAGCGATTGAAACCCAAAATTGAGGGATGACAAGAATATATCATCGATGGTATAAAAGCTCCGGGATTTGTAAAAGTTACAATCGTCAAAGGGCCCTCTTCTGCAGATTGAAAAAAAAAGCTACCTGCTTTTTCCCCTTTAGTGAAAACTACTTTTTTTTTGCTTTTGCTGTACAATATGGATTCCAGTCTCATACTTTTGATAAACGTGAAAAGGCTAATTTTTTTTAAAAAGGGGTTCATATAAATACAAAAACTTAAAACGTCTCAGAAAGAACCCCTTTGCCTAGAAAAAAACCCTTGTGGTTCCTTACAGATACGTACCCCCATGGCTTCTTTGGACGCGACATTACAGTTTGAAAATTACTAGACAAATTAGTACCCCTCCGCCGAAAAATATGATTGCAAAACATTGTTTGCACTGTCACTTCTGACGGTAAAATTTGGGTATATCCTAAATGTTGACGTAAATCAGCTGTGGCTGTCAGTCAGCACCAAAGAATCCGGGCTACTGTAGCTTTGGGTTTTAGGGGAAAAAAAAATTTTTTTAACCCTTTTCCTCCCTGCCTCTCCTACTTTGAGAAAACTATTTTTTATTCCGTTTCTTGGCGCTAGTCGATGTCCTCGAAATGACATTTTTTGTATCAAACCCATAAAATTTGTTTCCCCAAAACGTGCAATTTTTTTGCTAAATCTTTTTTCCTATAATTTTTTGGCAGTTCGCTGTCTACCAAAAGGCCTAACAGATAAATTTATAAATAAGAAAACTTTTTTAAACGCCCCAATGTTTTTTTGGGGTTTTAAAAACTCAGAACCTTAAACCGCCTTTTCCTTTCTTCAAAACCTGCATGACGGCAGATTTCATGTTCCCCTTTACCCCATGCTCCTTTGGGGAAACCGTAAACAAAAAAAACTCTGTTTAAAAAAAAACCATTTTAAATGTGCCCCTTAATTTGGGGCCCCCCAAATTTTTAAACCCAAGACCCCCAAAATTTTAGGGCACCCCATGGATTTGTTGTTAAAATAAAATTTTAAGTCAGAAAACTTTTACAAAAAAATTTGCATTATAGTTTTTTTTAAATTTTATTAAAAATTAAAAAAATTTTTTAATATTTTTGGCATAATTATCAATAGATACTATGAAATATTTTTATCTTTTATAAAATGATCTTCAATAAAAGTTTTAGGTGAAAAATACTGTGAAAACTGAGAAAAAAAACGAGCTGATTAACACAACACACGTTCCAATAAAACTGTGCCCCCAAATAAAAGTCAAATGGTTTTGGGGTATAGTTCGAGGTCCCTACTAGGTGCAGCATATCCGGGACTGAGATAAAATACCTCACCAAATTAGGACCCTCCTCAAATTAGGCATTCTTCCCTACAAATTTAAAAAAAAAAAACTTTTATATAAAATATTTTTAAAAAAACCCAAAGTTTCGGGAGATTTGGGCCAAATATGTTGTAAAATTTATAACTTTTTCTTTCCAAACCTCTTGGGGGAAATGTTTTTGTACAACAATGATCACTCTATCATGTTGGGTTTTAAATAAAAATTTTTTATAAATGGGAATTTAATACAATGAAAAACCCATAAGATGCGCACCCCCTAATACAATGTCGAAAGTTCTAAAAAGAAGTTACTTTTTAAACGAAGGGTTGAGCCCTTACTTTATTGCTACCTTACGGGTAAGCAAGTAGTGATCCAAAAAATTTAACCCCGAGTTTTGTTTTTATGTAAAGTCTCTGACCCCCAAAACCCTAAATTGGGGTTTTCGCAATGCCGTCTGTTTCTCTGCCCCATCTGTCTATCGCTGTACCTCAGAAAGCCTAAACCATTTTACCGTTTTTGGGCTAAAATTTGGTATAGGGGTTTTCAAAATTTTAAAAACCCCAAGGAATTTTGGTAATTTGATACCCAACCCAAAGATTAAAGGGGTTATTTCCTTAAGGGTGGAAAAAGAGAAAAAAACTATATATCAAAACGATTAACAATTTTTGATAAAATTCCATTTATAAGCTTGATCAATATTACAAACCAAATGGTACTTTAAAATTTTCGTCAAAATGTTTTTAAGGGTTCCCGGTCTGATGCGTAAATTCTAATTTTTAATTTTATCTTTTATCTTTTAGATAAAAAATTTTTACTTATCATTCATACATGTGGATCTATTTTTATAAAAAACATTTTTTTACTTTAATTCTATTTTTATAAAACCAAAAGTTTTCAACCAAACCCTTAAGGTAAATTTTTTACGACCGAAAAACAAATCTAGCCTAGATGTTGAGGGATGACACGTTACAGACCCTCCCCCAAAAAGCTTTTTTTTGTAAAGCCGTTGTTTGTGTTTTGTCTAACCTAAAATTTAAGCAGTTTACAAAGGGGGGGAAGAAGAGAAAAATTAAAATTTTTTTCAAAATGGGCTTAAAAATTCTATCTATCTCATTTTAGACTAATAGTAAATAATTTCCCCTTTTTTTTTGGTCAAAATTTTAAAAAAAAAGTTAATAGCATTCGATAACCATAAGATGTGCACCCTGTATAATGACGAAATTTTAACCCGGGAAGTAAAAAATTTTAAAAAATTGTTGCCCCGAAGTTCCTATTCGTATTTTTTTATTGATACAAATGAAGACGTTAATCCATTAAAAAATAAAAAATGAAATTTAATACCTGGAAAAAAAGTTTACTTTTTGAATGATAAAAATTTTTTCCGGGCTTTTTAACATTTGAGATCAAATTTCCTTTTTCATTTGACTTTTTTTAAAATTATCTTTTCTAAAACGGCCTGTTTTTTTTTTTTTATTTAAATTTATGCCTGTCAAGGGCAGGCTAAATTCCGGGTAATATTACGTAGAAAAAAGAATACGGTGTATAGAGACCCCAAAGCGAAGATTAGTTTCGCGCTCAAAAAAATTTTCCCCTATTGGTCGATGAAAAAAATTCGAGATTATTTTTTTACGGGGTTCACAAAAAAACAAGGCAGCAAGACGCTTGGCTTGCTGACGCCATTGGATTTTCCTACTCGTCGAGTTAGTTAAAATAAAATCATCGTTTTGGGCAGTTGAGATAAAACCCGTTTTAGGGATTGAGACTAATATATGTTATTAATTGAAAAAATAATGTGCAAATAAAACCTAGCGTCGTAGGATCAGAAGAGAAAACTGGTTCTCCCTCTTGGTACTGGCACCTACTAGTTGTGGGGATAGAACGGGCGCTTATTCGACAATTCCGACAAAAACTTTGAAATGCGCGCGAAATGTATGAGAGAACGGTAGAAATGGCCCAACATTGTCATGGGATGTGATTTTTTTGTTGGCAGAAAATTATCTAAACACCCTTGTTTAAAAATTTAAAAATTTTGCCACAATAGAAAAAATTATTAAATTTAAAAAAACATTCACCTAAAACGATAAACTGTGTTCCCCACCCCAATTTAATTTAAAATAAACTTGATAGCTTTCCCAAAACTTGTGGTGTTTTTTTAAATATAAATGTGTAAGCCTAAAAAAGAACTTTTGGTTATCAGGAAGACTTTGGACACCAGCCTTAGGGGTCTCTGCCCAATCGTAAAATAAAAAATACATATTTAAGGAATACTAAATTAGTGTCCCCCCGAATGTATCTCCCTAATTTCCAATGAAAACTTTTTTTAATCCCCACCTTATTTCATTTTTCCCACCCAGCCCGTGTTCATATTCTTTTTCAAACGCTCCCTTTTTTTTTGGATATCATTATTAATAATAATGCAGCTGCTGCACCCAAAATTAATCTCTGACGTTCCAAAAAATGTTTCACTAGAACTTAGACCAAACTAGCATGTGTGAATTTTTAGCCCTTTCTTTTGTACAGTTAGTATACAGATATCAGGTGCTAGATCAACTTGATTTTAGTACAAGCAATTCGTTTTGTAGTAGCTTACCGATTGTATCTGTGATGACGTCCCCAAATTCATTTAATAGTTATTTTAACAATCATTACATCGGCATTTTGTTGTATATTAAAAATGTTTTTAGTCTAGACAATTATTTCTTTTCACCATAACTTTCCCCTTTTTAATTATCGGGGAACATAACCTCTTTTTTTTCTCAAAATTTTTTTCTTTTTAGAATTTTCAATAAATTATTTATCCAACACAAGGCTTATCGTTATTTAGGTCCACAAGATATTGCCAAAAACAGGGGACGATTTTAATAAAAACTTTGATATTTTTTTAACCTTGAAAATTTTAGATCCCCGGGATACATTCTATATTCACTCTTTTTAATTTTTATACACTTTTATTGCGTGCCTTCATCCCAATTTTGTGGAACATACTTATTAAAGGACCCGGTATCTACTAAAAAATATCTTTTTTTCCCTTTTAAGCTTCTAAACACAACAATATACAGAAGTATTTTCTGGGGTAAGTATGGTTAAAAACTTTGTTTAGCCCTTTTGCGCGGCCTAGAGTTTTCCCCCCGGGCCCGTTACTTGTTTCTTTCTTTTTTCTTTAGCACCGCCCTTTTTTTTCCGTTCGGGTGTTACGTGTTACTTGTTGTAGCTATATGCGGGCTCTTATTTTTAATTGAAAGGTAGGATAAAGATGTTCAAGTGAGTTTCAAGAGTAAATATTTTAGTTTTTGACCCGGTTTGTTAAATATAATTTTTTTTTGTTAGGTCCACTTATGTTTTTTAAGACTGTTTAGTACTGTCTTTTTGGGAGTTGTCAGTATTGTATCGTGAGGGGAAAAAATTTTTATTGGGGTAGGTTTTTTTTGAATTGTTGTATGGGAAAAAACACTACTGTGTATGAAATTTTATTTTTCATATTTTCATCTCTGTGATGGCATTATTTAAATAGGACGCTAGCCTTGACTCCCCTATTGAATTAATCTTTTTAAGGGATATTTGTACCCCTTAGTACTGGGTTTGAGATTAGCATAAATCTTTTGAATGCTCTTTCCAAAAAATCCTCCGTGTCTTCTAAATAATGTTTTTTTTCCTAATAAGTAAAAAGTGACCGACTGTGGGGGGTTTTTTTTTGACATTCTAATTTTTATTTTGGGTTTAACATAATCAACACAAAAAAAGTTTTGTAAAAAAATCTAGAAAGGGATCCCCGGAATTCCCAAAAATTATAATTGTTTCTAATCAATTGTTTTTTTTTTACTTCCAAAATTGAGGAAAAAGGGTTTTTTAAAAGTTCTAGTTATTCCATCCGTACAGCCCTTTTAAATTTTATTAGTTGTTTTAAAAGATTACGAATCCGAATTGTTCCCGAAATTTTTAAATTTCCCTTTTTGGACTATTTTTTCCCTTTTTTCTTTCTCTCCTTCTTAGGGGTTTTAAATTTTTTTTTCTCCCCTCTCTAACTCCTCGTGTGTTTAAAGCATTTATTTTAAAAGAAACTACTTTAATTCTTTTACTTTAAGTTTAACCCCCTTCCTTTTTTCAAAATCAAAGTGTATCCTATCTTTAATATTTTAAATTTTTTTAAAAAATGTCTTTGTTGTGAATAAAATTGGATAAAATTTTGTTTCCTTAACATGGGTTAACAATATTTAATTTCTGTTTTTTAAAAGGGGAAACCCCGATTGAATCTGTAGGTTTTAATTCGCGACCCTTGACTTTCCCCTTGTTTTGTTCCTGATCTATTTTTTCTCGAAATTTGACGCTTTTGTTATGGTAAACCCTTTGGGGGGCCCTAATACGCAATTCGATGGTTTTATCGGATCCAGTCTGGGAAACATCCCTATTTATTTTAGTTTTGCTATGAACACAATGTTGTAATTAACAATCTTTTAAAATTTTTTTTTCGCTGCCCATTTGACATGTACTTCTTATTTGGTTTCGTCTATCACTCCCAAAATTTTTTAGATAATAACACAGCCGATTTTAAGTAACAAATCGAACAAAGCATCTCCCTTTTAAAGATTGTTTTGATCTGGATTTTTACTATTTTTTTTAGGGGAAGATCTTGAAGTTTCAGTTTTCAAACCGATATTTTAGATATTTTTCATTTAAATTTTGGATCAATCTAAACTTTTTTATACAAAATACAATCCCCGGGAAACAGAAAGAAAGAAAATTGATCTCAAATGAAACTTTTTAGTTTAATTTGGTAGGCTATGTTTCATCTCTGACTATACCCCCTGTATAAATCATTAATAATAATAAAATTATTCAATAGGTCTTAAGATACTACTTTTTTCTGTCTTGGGTTTTATCTAAATATATTTATTGTTTAATCAAAAATTTTGATTTTTTTTTTTAATGATTTTTTGAACAAATACATTTCGTATAAAATGTTTTTCTATTTAAAACTGGCTAAAAATTAACTAGCGTTAATGAAATTTTTGAGCATTACAATCATTATTAGTTTTATTTATATTTTTAAAAACAACATCTGTTTTGAAACAAACCTGTAGCGAAATCACAAGAACTGAAAATAAGAAAACCCCGGAGGGCCGTGTTAGAACACGACAAATGGAGTAGGTGGAATGGGGAAAGGGTAGAGGCAACTCACCCCCACTTTTTTTTCTGGTTGGTGTTTCTTGGCGTAGTCAATTTTTATTAACACACCACAGAAAATTTAGATTGGGCCGCTTTCCCGGGGAAAGTTCAGGAATTATAACCCTCACTTATTGGGCATCAAGTCTCAGCACACGATCCTAAATCGGCAGAAGGAAAACCGCCCACGAACTGGGGGAAAACAAAAGACCTAGAGGGGTTCCGGTTTTTCTTGTTGCCTTTCCCAAAAGGGGGGGAAAGGTGAATGAAGGTGGAAGGAGTCAATAAAATATAAGAAAAGACCAAAAAAACCCTCTAAACCACAACAAAAGGGGGGGGGAATCAGATCCAAGAAAAAAACAAAAAATAACTAAATTTTGAGGATAGGAACCAGATAAGGAAAAACTATCCAAAGAGTAGCATAGGGACAGAAACATTAAGTAGAGACTAATGGTACTGACTAACCATAAACAATGCCAAAATATACCACCAAAAAAACCAAAAAAAAAAAAATGATTTTTAAGAAAAAAACAACCAACAACAAAAATATGTACAAAAAAATTTTACAAAAAAAATGTATCCTTTTATTGTTAGGAATGGACAAAATTTGACAACCCTCGTTCGAGGGTCCCATGCTTTGGGGCGGGCACTTACGATCTCGTTTTCCCATCCCCTTTCCCGGGAAAAACCTCTTCCCTTCCCATCAGCCCCCTGAGTGGGGAAAATTGTCTCCTTTATCAAAACATCGCCCTTTTGTATTTGGCCTGTTGTAGCCCATTTTTGTCGCTGTTGGAGATATGGATATATCCCTTTACCATCTTTGCCAAAAGTGCTGATAGGTTTGTTGTATCAATGCCCTGATTCAACCGTTGGTTTTGGGGCTCCGTTGACTCCCCGGTGGTCTGGGGAGGATGACCACATGAAATGTCCTGGTGTCAACGGATCAAGGTCTTTGGGTCCGCAGAAAAAGCACAAAGCGGCCTGGGAATTTAGCACGCTTCAATTTTAATGAAAGTGGGTAACCTTTCAAAGGTAATGTCTAATCACCCACCCCCTCGTTTTAGGGGAGTTTTTGCCAACTTGATACCACCTCCTAGTCCACCCAAAATGTGGAGCTGAAAGGGGGGTTTGAAAAACCCAATTTGCCTTGGACTGAAAATTTTCTTTTATCACTTTGTTTCCCTTAGGGGCTCTAGTGCCTTTTTAGTTCTGTAAAAGGGCTTGGCACCTACAAAGTTTGTGCACAATCGCTAAAATATTTGGGAAAACATACCACATGGAAATAAACCGAAGATGGCATCAAGAAAGGCCCTTGTGTTAGGGCTGTACACCTCAGGTGCACTGCCTTTGTTTTCAAACACACACACACAAAAAAAGCCTTGAAAAACCCCTTAGAATTCCCCAATTCAGATATTTTTTCTGGGAAGGGTCCCTCCCTAATCCACTCCAAAACCCGGACAAAAGGGCTTGATTGTTGCACACGATCACTGGGGTCCCCCATGAAAGGGTTTGGGGAGCAGTCCTTAAATCGAAAACATCTCATACACTTAAACCCGGGGTTTTATAACAGGCGTGCGAAGAACCCTTAGGGGCCCTTTAAAGAGTGAGTGGGGTTTTTCGAAGTCCCAAAATGAAAAAAGAGATAATGGATGACAACAGATTCGGTGATTAACTATTTTTTGCAACAAAAGGGTTTTGTTATACCGCAGTGAAGATGTCGCAAGCGACCTCCCACCCTCAGTAGCCCTCCGGGTCGAGAAATGGGTTTTTGGGCCCCTTACGGGGGAAAATTCCCCCCCCCTTTTTTTCTTCTTCTGATCAAAAGCTTTTGTTTACTTGTTTGATACATAGCATCGGGCTGTATTGAGCTCCCTTTACAACAATGGGCCCCTTTCAACGATTCTTCTTCACTTTGGTTAAGAATAAACCGTGCTAAAAAAGCGATGACTGTTGCAACCTTTTCCATGATGAGAAGTGTTTGGCTGTCGCCCCCCAAATATTGCTTCTGCATTTTGCTACTAGATGGTAACCGTTTACAAACCTTTAACTCATGCACCTTACCGGGAAGCACCCCCAGGGAGCTTTTAGCCCAATACTAAATGGGTTTTTTTCAGCCAATCTGGGCCGTCCACCCGATTGGAAAATTTTTCAATCTTCAGGATGTAACCTCTGGAGGACAAAGCCCAAATTTTAATTAGTTGGAACATGTCTCCCAAAGTTGTGCTGGTATTTTTGCTTTAATTTGGGCTACTCTGTTGGCAACAAATGTTTTTTAAAATAGTGGGGAAGTTTGAATCCGCCAAAAGGAAGAATCTGCCAAGTATACACAGTTGAACCTGTAATCGTTTGTTCAAGTTCTGCGCCCCATTTCCCTAAATTTGGGGGTGGAAGAGCCCCACAAAGCTCAAACTAGAAGAGATAAATCTTTAAACCGGGGCTACTCTTACTTGGCGATAAGGGTTTTGACTTGAATTCCCATTGCACGTATAAAAGGGATATACGACGCGCATATCCTTTTATAGTGCATCAAAATCCATAAGCTGCAAATTTAAAAGCATCACTTGTTGATGTGAATCTGTTTATCTTGAATGTGTAAGAACATGAAAGTGTGACAAAACCTTTGCCACCCCTTTTCCAAGCCTTTGGTGGGAAAGGGTTTTATCCCACAAGTTAGGGTTTTACACCTTAGCCCGAACACCACTTGGGATAGCCACCCCACAGGGCAAAATTCTAGCAAAATTTGGGAAATGCCCCTTTCGTTCTGAACCCCCAAAGTAGTAAAAGATAAGAGAATGAATCTGATGTGGGTCCCATTCCAACCTAAAATCTTAATTACTGACTCCATCTTTTCAAACATAGGGGAAAATTCACGTGTTTATTTGGGATCAATTTAAAATTCAGGGTGGGTTTCTAAAAACCATTTCCCAAGTTTGAAGCCTCCTAGGGTTAGCAATTTTAAACAGCTTGGTTTGTAAACTGAGAGAAGATTCCACTGAATCACACCAGTGACTATTCATCAAAAAAAGTCCCTACAAAGGGTGGGGAGCACAGGGGGAACGAAGTTTTTTTATAGAAGCGGCTGACGCAGGATCGCATGCAAGTAAGGAGCTGAATTACACCCTAAGTACAGATTCAATTGATATTCTTAAATTTTTTATCGGGGGTTCGCGCCACAGATTACCTGGGAATGTCGTCATCCCCGGGAAGACAATTTTGTCGTACATCTTGCATGTATCATGGGGAGCACAATGGGATGAAATCGAAAATTCAAACAATTTCCAAATTTCCTTTTGCAGTTTGGGGCCTTAAATAATGTATCATTCATGATTGACCTGATGATTTTGCTGCAGAAAGGCAAATACCCCCATTTTGGGGGTTTTAGCTGATTCCTTGATACAAAAAAGAGTGGGATATAATGTTTAATGTCCGGATGATTGATGGTTCAAAGTATGCATTTGACCCAGTTCTTATATTCCTTTAAAAGTACATACTGTTTCTTCACTTGTGGGTAACAAGCTAAGAGGGGTTCCAGCTGAGTGAGTCTTTGACTGCTTTTGACGTGATTCCCCCAAATCTGGTTGCATCCTTGAAAGGTACCCTACAAAAGTATCACCCCCATTTTTCACGGTGTGTATTTTCACATTGTGCCCACATATAGCTTCATCAGGGCCAATTTTAGTCCGGGGAACTCTTCCCCCGCCAAAACTCGCAAAACACACAACGATGTTCGGTGGGAACAAAAAAAAAACAGACACAGAAGAATAATGGGTTAGGTCCTACCCACCAATTTGATCCAGCCAAAGAGCTAGCAATCCCGAGGGACAAAATTTGGTGAAGTTTAATACGCCCCCATCAAAGATCTCGGGGAAAACCTTGCCTAAAGAATGTCAACGCCCCGGTATATGAAAATGAGGGGCAGCCACTGAGATGAGCAAACTCCTGACCATTCTTTTGAAAGCGGTTATGGCTTCCCGATGTGATTTTACTTTGAATAATGGCCTCGGGGGACCAACTGAGGGGCCTAAACACCACACGGTTTACCTCACATATCACAATACCCCTTGTTGGTTTTTACAGTTTTACTGAAGGTTCCTTAATAGGAATTTTCAAATTGAGACGGTAGACCAGCTGGTGCCAAAATCTTCAGTAAAAAATGATGATTGTGACGCCAATCTATTTAAAACCTAACCTTCTGATGCACCAGCCCCTCCTTTAAATTTCATACAGCGGTTTCCCCAAAAAGACGTAGTAAGGGTCACAAACTGGGGGTAAGTGAGTTGATCTGTTCACCCCGGAACAGGGCCCTTTAGGGGCCCGGGGAATGAACCTGGGGTAGCATCCCCCCTTTCTTTTACCTACTTTCTTGGGGGGATCAGTGGAGAGCGTTAAAAATTTTTTTGGCTAGACATCCTTTACCGCAAGTGTTGTGGGGCCTTGACACCCGCCCTATGTGCAACAATTTTATGATTTGATTGCAGGCGGAACTTGAAACCCTTGGGAGCACTCTCTTACTTGGTGCGTCCTTTAAACAATTTAAAAAACAATTTATTTGACTTTACCCAATCCCGGGGGTTTTTTAAACGTTTTCTTTTTCTCGTGAACACTGGACACTTTTTAAATACGGGGCTTACACCAGGCAGTGACCTTTTATTTTTGGGTTTAAAATAAAATGATCTTCTCACTCCCAAAAGGTGACTTCAGTGATCCCTTTCCTCCCCCTGTTTTTGTTATATCCCGTACTCGCGCTATTGACATGTTAACCTTGATTTGCAGAGACATGCTTTTCATTATTTTAAGAAATTCCAAAATTTTTCAAACTGGGAATTGGGCCCTGGCGCAAGCTCAAACATCGTCGGTCTCTCTATCTAACTTGTTCAGTGTCAAGTTTTTAAAAAGATAAAACTCCACTCACAAACTGGAAACTTTTAAACATTTAGTGCACCCAAATTTCCCTTTATGGTCCACTAACGCCCTTAAGGGCCCCTTGACACGGTGTTAGTGGGGTAATCAAGTTTTGGTATTAAACTTTCAACAGTTATTTTTTGTTGACAGTATTTTTCACTTGCATTAGTAGCGTTTTTAAAAACATGGGAAAATGAAGAGTGGGATAACTGGGCTCTCTATTTGGGGCCTTATTTTTTTTCAAGCGTCTCATTTTTCGTTCGGGGAATTTATACGCAATACTAATTACCTTTTGGTTAGGGGTGTAAGGGGGAATTTAAATAAGTATGGGCGGGAAAATTTAAAAAACAATTTTTCTGTAGACGGGAAATTTTTCATAATATTTTTTTTTGAAAAACATTTTAAGTTGTAGTTAGGAAACAATATTTAATCGTAATTTTTAATAAAGAATTAAAAGTAAAGAATAGTTACAATGTGTGATAGAAAATTGTTTTTAAAAATTAGTTTACCTATTTTAAAAAAAAATTTTTTATAAACAACATAAAAAAGTTAGTTCCTTAATACATTAAAATAGATTTTAGTTGATCCCAATAATTTTAAATTATTTTCTTTATTTTTTAATTTTTAGCACACATTTAATAAAATTAACCCCAAAAAAGGAAATAAAAACCCAATACAACCAAATTTGGTAGGGGACTTTTTTAATTGGTCCCAAACCCCGGGGGTTTTTTAACCTCTTTTTAAATTTTATACTAATAACCAAATATTTGTTAAATTCTAGGGAGGCCTAAAATAATTTTTTTTAATAATAAACTTAAATTAATTTTTTGGGATTTTTAAAAAGACCCAACGCAAGTTTTTTAGACCCTTTTTAATTTGGTATACTAATAACAAAACTCTTGTTAAATGCAAACTTCTAGGCCTAAAAATTCCCTTAAAAGTAATAATTCATTAATTTGTAGATTGGTTTAAATATAGCTATTTGGTTTTCTATACATTATATAATTTATCTACTAAAATTCCAAAACATTAACAAGTGTTGAATGTGTGGGTGAACATTTAAATTAAAAATTATAAAGATTGTTTAAAGGTCAAAAATGGAGTTGGACAACGTGCCGAAATTTTCCCCGTGAAAACCCCCGTATTCTGCCTTACTTGCCGATAACGCAAAAATTATGTTTCCGGGAAATAATCACGTTACTAAAAGTTATATTTTGCGAATTTTATAAAAAAATTTAAAATGCCCCGTTGAGTGGGAGAAAATTTTTTTTGTTAAAATTATTGATAACATTTGTTTTTTTTATTAAAAAAAAATCTTTACAAAGAACATTTGAAAAATGTCGTAGGCCTAACTTTTTTTTTGGAAACTTTATTTACAGTGATTAAAATTTTCATATCCCTAGTGAATATCCCTCCCTTCCCATCTTTATGATTCGGTGCTTAAAATTTCACAAAAATAATCCTTTCATAAATTCCAAAATAATGTCCCCCGCCAACTATTTTTCATTCCCCCATTTTTTTAATTGTCACTTGCATTATAAATTTTGGGAAAGGGGACCAAAATTTTTCAGTTGCAAATGGACTTGCATGTTTTTAGCTTCTTGTCTTTTACACGGGGCAAACTGTGCGCGCGAGCCCCCAAATTTTAGTTACTGCTTAGCAATAACACCGGTCCCAACGGGCCTTTAAGTTCTGGGTGACCTTGAGGTAAGACCCGGGGAAAAGTAAAATTTCTTAAATGTGTATGCTATTGACCTCCACTTGGTAACGTTTCGTTAAGAGTCGCCCAGGGTAAAAGGGTAGTTTTATCTGACCCGGTAACGATTTTAATAAACTTACGGCTCACCAGATAATGTTGTCAAAAAAAATTTTAAACCTTTCACGGTGTTAAGGTTTTGTTAGTATGAACGAGAGAACGTACAAGTCATGAAATGTGGTGTCAGGTTTATATTTAAAAATGTGGGCAGTTGAAATTAGGATTTTGCCTCCCTTTTTGGGATCCAATTATCTTTACCAAAAAGGGGGGGGGATGGGCTTAGTAATCGTGCATAAATCCCCCTTAAACCGGGTAGTAGGTAATGTAAAAGTCTTCAATCAGTTGTATGTGCTTCACATCAAAGTCCTTTTTAGATTTGCTTGCCGAAACTCCCAAAATACGTGAGTTTCTTAAAAATCCCCCTTAAATGTTCCAAGTTGAACAGTGTGCCTAATAGTTTTTACTTTGGTAATGTCATTTTTAAAATTGTTTGACAGCTTGTAAAATTGTTAACCGGCCAGTTTCCCCTTGAGGGGATTTATCAGAAAGCTCAATGCCGTTTAAATTTTCGAGCCCCGTGGGTGCGGGGGAGGGGGAGCTTAGTAAATACTCAGAGAAAGTCATCCAGTATGAGGGGAAAAATTATCGTGAACTGACAATCGCCAGTCCTCTTTTACTTGTCTTCTTTTTTAAGAGAAAAACATCAGAGCACCAGAGGGGAATTGTAATTATTTGGGGGGGACTCTTTTAAAGAAAGAAAAAGAATGAAAAACGGATGTCTCTTGTTTGCTCTTTCGGGTTCTTACAGCGCGGGAATGGGCGCTTTGTTTAACCAAAGGTTCGACCCAAAGCGTGGCCCTTTTTTACCCCCTAGTAAATTTGCCTTTTGTAGCTCAAAACAAAAATATTATTTTCAAAAATAAAATATATTTTTTATACCATTCACTAACCCCATTAGTAAAAGTAATAAAACTAGGGGAAAAAATTTTTGAGATTTATTTTGATGAAAGTGTTTTAATCAAATTTAGGCCCCTGTCCCCCCGTGTAACGATGACCTTCTTTTTAAGTCAAAAAGTCTTGTTTCAATCGTGCGGGAAAACCATAATTTTTTGGCTTTGTATAATAGTAAAACGTTGTAAAATCTTAAAATTCAGTTTTACACGAAGTAAAAAAAAAATTAAATTGTAAAAAACCTCTTAAAAAATTTTAGAAAAACATGAACAGTCGTAATGATTTTTTTAATATATTTTGAGTAAAAGGGGGTTTAAATTTATGTTAGATTACAAAAATCGTTCAAATTTATTTTAAAAAAAAAATTTATATTATTTGTTAGAAGGCCCCTTCCTTGAACTTTTTGTGGCATTTTGAAGGGGTAGAGCTATGTCACGGAAAATTCGTCCGCTGATCTCGAGTGATTTTAGACAGTTAAATTTGGTAGGTAACTTTGAAAACTGTACTCTAGACTAGGGCAATGCCCCACATCTGGGCCAAAACTAATTTTTTGTACTTTTAAAAAGTGTATTCAATTTTTTACTTCATTTATTAGCAAAAAACAATTTTAGTTTCTTGGTTAAAAAGGCTAGACAATGTTAAATATTTTGAAATATTTTTATGTGTGACAAAAGCCACAAAACTTTTTTTCCCATGATTAGTAATTTTATTATAAGGATAACTTTTTTTTTAATTGGAAAGTCTTCAAGTTTCTTACTCTTGTATTCTTGGTAATCAAGTTAAGATTTGAATTTAAGTAAAATTTTTTGGGGGAAGTTGTACACTTTAGAACAGCGGTAGGTAACGCGTGTGCCTATGATTTTTGGGATCACGGGTTCAAACCCGGGCATGATTGAAGTATATCATTGGTTTTTTATTATGGGTTTTGGGAAATGGGTGAGTTTTTGCTCTGAATTGTTTAGTTTGTAGAAAAATCAGGTGTCATAAAAGTACGATAAAAAATCTTAAATTTTAAAATTACTGGGTCGTAATTTAGAAATAAATTTTTTCCCTTTTTAATTTAAATTGCTAGTGACCTTCATTTTTAAAACCTTCTCACCTTACCCCTTTATAAATGTTTAAAATTATTTGAAAGATGTGATATCGCAAAAAAAAAAACTTAGATAGGCCCGCTTTGCTGAGCATTTTAAATTACACTACTGATAAGTCAGGAATTAAATGATGTGGGCTTTTTCTTGGGAAAAGCAAAGGTGATTTTTTAGCTATTAGTGTTGTGTTGTTTGTTTTATTTATTTGTTTATCATACCCTTACTCCCCTTTTGGGGTAATGCATGTGTTTAAATGTGAAATAGTTGGGATAAGATTTGGTTAATTTAGGGAAGTAGACTCCATTTCTGAATGGAGAGTGAAAAAGGTTTATGAAATACCCCTCATAAAAACCGCCAAAATACAAAACCAATTTTGGTCTGCGGCGTCAGTTTTTTTCAAGAGCGAATGCCTTAAAGTTTGGGGACCATGCGGATACCAAGAGGTTTTTTGGTTGTTTTGGCAAGATTTTTATAGAATTTTTTGATCGTAACTATTCAGTTTTTCTATACTAAATAAATATTTTATTTGATAATTTAATGTTATCGTATTATTATTTCTTTGTCAACATCCTTTTTTCAACCAAACAAACCCTACAGCGAGGGAATAAGGTTCAGTGGTTAGAATTTTTTTTTCCCTTTTTCTGTCATGCATATCATTTTTCGTTAAAAACAATTTTTTTTTTTAAAAATGTGAGTTAAAATAATTTTGCTTTTGAAAATGACTTTTTAATATTTTAAAGGGATAGCTTTCAAATCCTTTTTTGTATTTATAGAAAGAAATTCTTCAAAATTCAACCATTTTATTTGAGGGGCCCTTGCTAGTTTTTTTTTTTATTTATTTAGTGACCCTAGAAGCTTTTTTAGGCGCTTTAAACTGATTTTTTTTTTTCAGTACTTATTTTGAAGTTATAGGGTGTGGTCTTCCATTTAATTTTTGAAAATTTAATGACATAAAAACATTTGGATTATTTTAAGGTAATCTTTTAGTTTAATTTTTAAATATGTCGAGTGTTTGAAATGTTTTGGAGGAGAAACTTTTTCCCATGGGGGGCAAATTCGTCCCCTGGGCGTGCCCCACTTCCCCGTGATTCCACCCCCACAAAACCAAAGTTTTTTATAAGAATTATTTAAATATGCTTTTCTTTTGGAAGCTTTCAGAGTATCCTTTCCCGGTTTTTTTTTTCCTTCTTTATATTTTTTTAAAGAGGATCAAATCATAAACTCTGGAAGTTTTTTTAAAAAGCTATTTTTAAATTGTAATAAAAAATTATGCTCTTTCACACGAAGCAATGATTTCTTACAGTTGTGGTGTGTTTCGTGCTTTGCCTTCTTGAAAAATATTTAAAGGAAAAAAAAAAAGGGGGGGGGGGGGGGGTACCTGTGCCTTTCTGTGGAACGTCTAGGGGGGAAAAAACTGGAAGTTTTAAAATGTCTCGGAAATTGAAAAATTGGACAAATAGCAAAGAGTTTTAGTTAAAAAAGCATCAGTGCAGAAATAAAATTTAAATTTCTAAAATGTAATTTTTTGGTTCCGCAACATTTTTTTAATCTTGAATAGTCTTTGGAACATTGAAATAGTAATTTTTTGAAAAGTTTAAGGGGGCACTTTTTTTGTGGAAACCAAAGAAAAAAGGGGTAAAGGGATTGCCAAAAAATGGCCCCTAATCAGATTATCCGGAATCTTGGATCCCAGATTTTTTTTTTATTTAATTGGTTAAAAGTAATTAAAAGTGTATTTAATTTTGGGCCCTGGATGTTTTATTAGTTTGATGTTTCAGATAAGTTCCTTAAAAAAAATCAATTTATTGAAATAATTTTTTTTTTCTAGAGAAAAAATATAGATAATAAAAGTTAAAACCCTAATTGTTTTGAAAATTATTACAAACTATGTTTATTTTATTTTAAATTTTTAGGAAAGAGCCAAATGTTTTGTTTAATTTTTTTGATTTACGTAGTTTAATATTAAAACAAAAGGCAATTTTCCTTTTCCCCTAAAAAGGACTTTAAGGTTACTTTACAGAAGCTTTAAATTCCAATTTTGATCATTTGCTACTATTTGAATACGGAAATTATAACTGTATTTTTTTGTACTTTAAAAAAAAAAAAATATTTTATTCAAAACATTTTAAAAAAAACCAATAGTTTTGAGATTAAGAAAATAAAAAAAACAAAAATTTTGGAGTCTTTTAAATATGAAATTTTTGTTTGCTCCCCGCTGGTGGCGAATTTGGTAACGCCTTGCGTGTTGAGCCGACCCCCGAGGCGGGGAGTCGGGTTCGAATCTGGGTGGGTGAACTGGGGGGTGGTTTTTTCTAAAATTTTTTCCCACTCTCCCTCACGCAAATGCGGGTTCACTTCCTTTTAATTCAATTTCCCAGTTCAAATCATTAGCGTTTAGTATTTTAAAGCTTTATAACCCAAAGTGTAGAAGAGCGGTGCAAAAATTTAATTTTTTTTTATGCTCTTTGGTGGAAAAAAGATTTCCCTTTTATTACTTTTGAAAGTGTTTGAATAATCATTCCCAGGGTAAGGAAAAAAAATAGTAGCGTGTATATTTTTTCCCTTTATGCCCTTTGGGTGGGTTTTTCTGTAAAAATATGGGAATCTATTTTTCGTTTAACTTTTACAAGTTTTTAGAAAATTGAGCCCTTTTTAAATATGAGAGAGGGAAAAAAGACGTGCGGTTTGCCCCGTCGCCCTTTACCATTTATTTTTAATAAGTGTGTAACATGTTGATTGCACTTGGTGTGTTTTTTTTTAAGGTTTATTTATTTTCCCAATTTTTCAAATATACTTTTTTTTAACAACTGAGATTATCTTAATTATCTTTGAAAATTTAAAAATTAAACGAGCGGGTTGGTCTGGTGACTCAACGTAGCCAATCAGATGCCTTTATTCATCTTTTGTATTTTCGTTTTTTTTTCATTAAGTGAATTTTAAAAAACCTATTTCAATCGCTAAAAAATTTTTTAAAGTCCCCGGTTTTGATTTTATAAAACTCCATCAGCCTGGTAAAGTTAAAAGCTAAGTAAAGGTTTGTTAGTTTCGAGTTTGTTTTTTTAATTATTCCCGATTATTTTTTTTTAAAAAATCAATGGTATGTAGAAAAATACGTTTATGTTTATACTTTCACCAAGTGAATAGATATTTTTAAAAAAAATAGGGAAAATTACTTTTACTTTTGGTGATTCTATCATTCCCCAGAAATTTTATAAAAATGAATTGAAACTTGGTTTAAAATTATTCAACCTTTTTCATTCATATTAGTTTTTATATAAATTTAAAAAACATATTTGGGAAATTAAAAGTTTTTCAAAATGTCAATAACGCCCCCAAAACAATATTACCCGCATTTGCCCCACTTGAAATGTTGTGATTTTTTTAAAATTATTTAAAAAAAAATTGTTTTTTTAAAATTTTTTGGAAGCAAATAGAAAATTTTTTTGGGACAACCCTTATAAAAACGTATAAAAACGTCAAAATCCAATAGAAAAAGGGGACATTTGAGCTTACGTAACTTTTAAACAAACACAGTCGAAAATTTTAATTTTTATAAATTTTCTTTTTTTGAGTTATATATTTTGTTTTTTAGCACAAAATCACGAAACGATTTAAAAAAAAAGTAAAATTGGGGTAAGGGGAGTTTAGCTTATATTTGCTTTTGGGAAAACCCAAATAATAAAGTTTCGCCTCACTTTGGTTTTGAATTGGGAAAATTACGGGGCCCTTCCCTTACTTTTGTACCCTTTTGTTTGTTTCAATAGCCTTTGTTATGAAAGGTGGTTTTCAAATCGGCGGGATCGTTTCGTCTTGGATCTACAAGTTGGGAGGAGACAATTAGTAGCTGGTCAGTTTTTTCTCCATGTGGCTAGCCAAAATGCAGTCTTAAAAATTTTTCTCGCCCTTTTACCCACATTTTCCCAAAAAACAAAAGAGGCGTAACTTCCCCTGGTCGTGAAGTTGGCCTTTCATTGATAGTAGTGTGTTTTTGTTAAGCAGTAATTTTTTTTTGTCTTTGCTTATTTCCAAAAGAAAAATTTTTTTTTAAAACGCTTTTTTGGTGTCATTTTCCTTGTGGGGGGGACACTTCACTTCAATAATGGGTCGGACCCTATTAGCCATCGGTAGTTGCCCCCCAAGTAATTCCCGGATAACAAAGACCCAAAAGGCTCAACTTTAATATTCTTTTTATTTTCAGAGAAAATAATTCTTTTTATTTTCCTCCCGAACAGCATTGTCTGTGTAAAAAATCATCATAGACTACCTTGAACAGCCTTTTACAAGTGTGTGGGAAAAGTCTTCGACAAATGGGCCCAAAAGTTAGAGGCATGAGCAGCTTTCCCCGTATTCTTTCCCCCGCCCACTATTTTTTGGAGAAGTGCCCCTCTTTCAATTCCACGTTTTTTTGATGTGTTGGTAAAGTAGCAAAAAAATTTAAATTTTCTCTCTATCAAATTTTTTCGTAACCATATCAGGCTTCTGGCACAAGGCCCATAGTCTTTTTTCATTATTGAACCTGGTCTAAGGGGGTTCTTTTTTTCATTTTTGAGGAGATTTTTGTTTTTTCTTTGAGAAGTCTTCCATTCCTCTTCTTAGTAACTTCCGGGAAGTTGGGTCATTACTTTGTGGTTTTATAGAGGGTTTTATATTGTAAGAACTAGAGCAGAGGATTTAGAGGTGGACCTTAAGGAAAAAATAAACCCCTTTTTCCCGAAAAGGTAAGACGTGGTCAAACCCCATGGCCCGCCATGCCATTTATTGCGGGCCAACCCAAACTAAAAAAAAAATTTCCCTTTGCTATTTCATATTATTAGACTAGGTTGCGCAAAATTTGTTTAAAATGCTTTGCCCCTTTAATAAATTTTTTAAATTTTTTATTTATTAAGTTCCGATATTAAAACGCGCTATGCATCGGTCGTTATTTAGGGGGCTTTGTAAATAATTGTTTGGTGCCGTTTTTAAAAACTTTTTTTATTGGGGTGAAGATTTTTGAGGGTTTTGTCTTGATCGAATAGTATGTAACGCAGTGTCCGATAAGAAATATTATTGCATCAAAATTTTTTAAAATTTAAAAAAAAATGGTTATTTTTTCCTACCCATATAGAGTTCTCTGACATAACATAACCGTTCAAATGGCATTTTTGCTCAGGTGTGACGTAAGTTTTAAAAATTTTTTAAAATTCTTTTCTGTATAATGGGGATGATAAAGGGTCCGACCTGCTAAAAGGCATCAAAAGGTATTTGTCTAAATTTGTCTCAATGATTGGAGAAACAAGGGAATAGTGTTTCCTCCAATAATTGTGTAACTTTGCCACCCCAAACCACTTATTGCTTTAAAACTGCATTAGGCTTACACCGTAAATTTTGGGTTGTAAAAAGGGGGCTAAAGATATCTGATACGGACTTTAGTGAAACAGGAATTTATTAATAGGGGGACTAAATCACCGACAGTTAAAAGGCTTCTCAATGGAAACCCGGGGCCCAAAATATGGTGCCCGTTTTTTCGCAACAGGGGAAAGGGTTTTGAAAACTTTAGAGGAAACCAATGAAAAATAATTACATCTAGATTTAGCAAAACATGATCGTATTCCGGCAAAACAAAGTTTTTAAAATTTAAATTTAAAATTTACTAATTTTGCGTGTAAAGAAATGTTTCCCTCAGATGAAAATTTATTCGCTAAAAGATGCTGGGCATCCCCGATCCAGGAAACTTTAGAGAAGTTTGGATTTAAATTGTGAAAAATTCCCTATTAAAGATTTTTCCCAACTTTATTTTGTGTTGGTTTGAAGGATTTTGGGAAGGGAAATGGTTGGTCTTTTTTTACAAAATTAAATTAAGATATTTTTTTAAATATTTTCGATTTTTTTCTTTCGGGGGGAGGGGGGGGAGACAACCCTATCGCCCCCCGAAACCCACATTTTTTAAGATTTGATGATCGTGTGTGCTTTTTTAACCCAAAATTTTATGTAGTATATATTTTTTTTTTTTGGGCCCCCTTCCCCGGTTTAATATAGCCCGTCTTTAAAAAAAGGCCTTCTGAAATTTCCTTTTGTGAAAAGGAAGACTTTTTTTTTTTAAAAGGGTTTTTTTTGCAATTATTAATTTATAAAAAAAAATTTTTTTTTTTGAAAAAATATTGTCTGTTACAAATTTTTTTTTAATTAGTATTGAGCTTATGAAAGCTTGTCTTCTTAGCTTGGTTTTATGTTTTGCAATGGTATTTTGGTAAAAAGGGGTTTTATATAAAATACCCCAATTTTTTGTTGGTCAACTGATAACTTTTAATTTTTCAGGTTAGTTTAAAAAGAGGCCTAAAAATTGAATAGTTGATAAACATAAAAACCAGTCTAAATGAACTATATTAAAATGTGTTTTTGGATCGCTTCCCTTTTGTGGTTCTGAAAAAAGCACTATCATTACCCATATCAAGTAATGTAGATGGAAGGGCATAACTAACATCTTACAACTCAGTTAATAGATGGATTTGTGGGACTGATCCCGGATCTGCCCCCAGAAACTTTTGTTTTTTTCTTTACAATTAAAAATCATTTTTGATTTTTCCCCAAAATGTCTTTAATGGATGAAAAAAAAAATTGAAAAATACGGTAAAAATATTTTTTTTAAACACGCGTTTACTACCCGTTCGGGTGTTATGCTTAAGTACAAATTTAAGAAAGGGTTTTGGGATGATGAGGTTATATCAATATTAAGTATTCCCCCATTTAGGGAGGGGAGTAGTAAAACCCTTTTTTGGAAACCCCCTAGTACACCGACCTAGATTGAACCCAAATCCCGTCTCGAAGTTAAGTCTATTGCGGAGTAGAGCTTTAGACCACGCGGCCACCAAGTGGGTGATAAAAAAAAAAAGTCTTAAGTGTTTTTTGGGAGGCACTAAAATTTTTCCCCCCAAAAGTCCAATTTAAATTTTTTAATTAATAAAAATTATTTTTTTTTTCTCGGGTTTTTAAAATTTTCCCGGGAACTGATTTTAAAAAAGCTAATGGTTGGAATGGGGAAAGTAAAATTAGTTAAAATGTACCAAAAATTTTAAGAAGAAGTGTATGGAAAAATTTAAGATAACATTTTAAAAAAAAAAACCTAGTCACCCCGGCGGGATTTGAACCCGTGATATGTCAAGGGAAAACGTTAAAGAACTTCGTGTACGTATTACGTTTAGGTTTTTTTTACAGTTTATAAAATTCGTTGGATTCACGAAGCTATAGTGTCTTGGAAGAAAAAATATTTTAGAAAAAATAAAAAGATACGTTTTTATCTTTTTAAAATGGATTTTTTTTAAATTTTCTTGAAAGGGTTTATCAAAAAAAGTTGCAAGATATAAAAAAAAGTTTTAAAACCCGTCAAAGAATTTGGTTTTTTTTATGAAAGTTTTTCAAAAAACATTTTATTGTTTTATGAGGTGTTCCATTTTCCTTTAAAAAAAACGTGGCTTTTTTGTTTCGATTACCCCTTTTTTTTATCCCAAATCCTAAATTTGTTTTATTTGGGAAAATTTAATGGGCATCGTTTCAAAAATCCCAATTTATTAGGAAGGTATTGTATTTTCTTAGCTGTAAATTACATTTTATAGATTAATATATAAAATTAGCTTTCATATTTTACTTTAAAAATAGATAATTAAATTGGAATTAAGTTCTAAATTAATTTAAATTTTTAGACTAACCTTTGTTTCAAAATTATTTTAATTCTATTCCTTTTTTTTTTTTACGGGGGGCGCTAAAAAGTTAATGTGATTTTTTTATGCCTTTTTCTGTCAAAACCCCAAGTATTCATTGTGATTTCAAGTCAAACGTCAAAATACTGTAGCATAAATGTGCTAATGAATTATTTCGACTTTCTTATTGCCTTTAGCCCAAAACACCCCGGGGGGTTGGCGGGGCACTCCCACTTTTTTGTGTTTATTCCTTCAAAAACCCAACCCCCCTGCCCCCCCTCCCCAAAAACCATTTCCTCGTCCCCCGTTGGGGGAGTTCAGGTCTTTCCTCCAGATTAGAACAACGTTAAAAAAATTATGTTTTAAAAAAATATTATCCCTTTTTTTGTTGGACTTTTGGATTTTTTTATGTAAAGTTCTGCTAGATAATTTTGTATATTTTATAGCTTTTGATTTTTATTATTTATTCTGAATCAGATTTTTTTTTTTAAAGAAACTATTAAAGGGTTTATGGTTTTCAAAATATAATGAAATAGATTAAAAATATAGGGGCGGCCTTTTTCTTACGCTCTTCAAAAAATGCAAAATAATATTTATGCATTTTTTTTGTTTCGTAAACTGATTTCCCGAAGTCTGTAGGTCTTTTTTGCCCATTTGGGAGCAATGGCGGTACAGGTCCAAATCCTTTAAACCTAGTTGAGTGTGCAAGACATGATGATAGAAATTAAAAAAATTATTGTACAAAGGGAAAAAAAACTTACAAACGTAAGCAAAAAGATAGCTAAAACTAAACAAAGTCAAAACACGACTATCGATTACATCCCGACTTCGAAAAATATGAATGACGACCTCAATCATTTAGAACGTGCACATCGATATGGCAGCGAAATGAAACGGTAAATCAAAAGTATATCGAGGTGATGAATCACTAATCCAAATGACCCAAACCCTGGCCGAAATTACGTGAACAAAGGTTTTCAATAAATAACCAAAAAAAACGATAAGTTGCTTTTCCCCACCAAAAAAAGAAAAAAGAAACACTAAAAAAGGTATCCCTTGGGGCCCCAGGACCAAAATTTGTAGTAAAACCAAGAACTAAAACTAAAAAAAACCTTGGGGCCCGGTTTCGAAACCCGGAAAAAGGACGTTGGGGGGAATGGGAAAGGGTAGAGGCAAAATACCTTCACTTTATGTTGTTGATTGGGTTTTATTGGGTAGTCAAGTTTATTAAACATGCACACGAAAAATTGAGTTGGACCGCTTCCGGTGAAAGTTAAAGGAAACCTTAACCTCAATTATGGGTTTATCAAATTCAGCAAGATAACTAAATTGGCAGAACGAAAAACCCCGGGCCAACGACTTGGGGGGGAAAAAAAATAGACCTAGAGGGTTCCAGGTATGTTCTTGTTGCCCCCAAAAGGGAGGAAAGGTGAATGAAGGTGGGAAGGAGTCAATAAAACTAAGAAAAACAAAAAGTCTAAAACCCCAAACAAAAAAAAAGGGAATCAGATCACAAGACAAAACAAAAACTAACTAATTTCGAGGCATAGAGAACCCGATAAAGGAAGATAACCAAAAAGATGCATAGGGACAGAAAAAATTTAAAGTAGGATATGGGACTGATTAGCATAAAACAAAGCACAAAAAAAAAAAATAATATAATTTTATATAATTAAAAATTTGTGGTTTTTAAATTTTTTACAATATTTGATTTAAATTGTTTAAACGTTCTATAATGATACGATATAACGCTTATTTTAATTAATATTTGATCCTAGAATAAAGCTAAAAAGTACACTTGGTTTTAAAACAACAAATGAATTACTAAATGCCCTGTTGAGTCATGATTGATTGGTGGCTATACAGTGTACCCCTTAAGTAAAAGTTCCTTAAAGTAAAAGACTCCCCGGAATTTTAGTTAAGTTAATACAAATCAACGTTAAGTTTAATGATCGTGATAGCTTCCCCTTTAAACACATGAGGGTCCTTTACTTAAGTTACGTTTAAATTTTTGTTGGTTGTGTGTTCTCAGCATAAAGGACCTCCTCGTTTAATAACAAAAAATTGATTCAAATTTTTCCTCATTTAAAATTTTCCCTTTTGTGACCTGGCGGTTATTAAGGGCAAAGGTATCGGATTTGTGTGGGGTTGGGGTTCAATCCCCGGTCCCCGGGACAAACGATGATTGCCAAAAAATTTTCCCTTTACCCCTTTCAAAAGTGTATTTATTCAATTGGAATGTGTGGAATGCCAGGCCCCCACCCTGGCCGTTCCCCCGTTTAAAGTGTAGGGCTCCATTTATCCAAATACCCTACCTTACAATTAGCTTGATTGTGTATAATCTGAAGGGTAGTAAAATGCTGTATAAAATAATAAGAAAAAAATAATATTCCTTCATACTTAATCAAAAAAATTTTTATAAGGTCAATTTTTTTCCCTGAAGTGATTTGTGTTGAAAAATGGGGTTAACTGTAATATTAAGAGTGTTTTAAAAAATTTCCCTGACCTGCTAACGTTATTTAAAATAATGGTTTCAGTAAAATTCAACGCTTACCCGTTATTTGTTTTTATTAAAACAAACTTGTACATTTGAATTATTTAAAAATTTTGCGTAAACCATAGGATAGTTCTTTTTTAACACAATTAATTTTTTTTTTTTCTTCCAATTTAAAATTTAAAGGTAAAATTTTGGTAGGGTCCCTTAAAATGGTTTTGGTCTCTCTGCAAGTTTTTTCTATTAAAAATTTTTTAATGAATTAATGCCATAAGAAAAACATTGTCAATCAAAATATTTAAATCCAAAACCCCTTTGCCAGTTGGTAGCCCATGGAATTTTTTAAAATTTTTAAGACTTAGAAAAAATTCAGTTTTACACAAAAATAAAATTCGTTAGTTTTAAAAGTATTAATAAGGAGTAACGGAAAATGTCCCAAAATTTTGTGAGGAAAAAATTTTTAGATCAGTTTGGGGGAAGGGGTAGTACTTCGCCACCCAACCAAAATTCGAACCCGATATCCCCTCACCGACAATCAAGTCCAAAGAATGAAAGTTAGGTGGCGCCCCAAGTTATGACCCCAAAAATCCGGCTCGATTCCAAAATGACCGAAATGTTATAATCTGAAATTGTTGGTTTCCCTTTCCAAAATCAAATTAAGTCTTGGAGAAGGGTGATGTGTTGTTTTTAAATTAAGTAGGTTTATAGTCAGTGCTAAAAATTAAAAATAGGATTATTTATAAAGTGAAATTTAAAACCCAATTAAATTTTAAATAAAGGGTTAAACATTTAATTTTTTTTAAAATTTGTGTATTTCCATTAATTTTTAAAGTATAAAATTTAATATTTATAAGGGGCATTTAAAAATATTCGGGGAAAATCTAAATTACTAAAGTATTGACGGAAAGTCAAATGAGATATTTATCCAAACTTTTACGAAGAGATAGGTATAAATGGAAGAATAAAATTCAGGATGATCCACATTTGTACCCCCTTGGGATTAACCAAATTTACCGACCCCGGCAACCAGGCAAGTGACAGTGAGCCCTTTTTCAGTTTAGTAGTGACTGATCATAAATATTTTAAGTTCATGCAAAATATTATGTTGCAAACCTTGATTGAATGCAATAATAATAATAATATAATAAAAATAATAATAATAAAAATTAAAAAAGTGCTTGAAGAGTTTTTAATTATAAACAAACCCATTTGGGGGTAAATTAATCAGTGTGAGGGCAAAATCTTTTTGCGTAAAAGAGCACTTTGTCCCCCCTTAGCTGACGTAGGCAAAAAGCCCAGTGTGAATCTTTCTAAGACACACCACCACACCCTTTAACCACTGCCCTTTTAAAAGCTGCAATCTCGATTTTTCGCCCCAAACCAAAAATTTCTGAAGTTTAACTTGTTTGTTCTGTTACATCTTTTGCAAAGAGGAAATTTAAATTTAAAGGAAGAACCCCTCTCATCTCTTTCTCGGTGGGAAAAATTTTCATTAAAGGGTTCAAGGATAGTAGCCACAAGTTGATAAAATATATTATTTGCTGAAATAATTGGACATAATAAAACAAAAAAAGAAAGCATGTTTATTTTATGACAAAAGGGAAGCACATTTTATATACTCACATTAAATGGAAGTAATTATCTATGAAAAAAAAAGGAGGAAGATTGTAGAAGGGGTGCCTGTGGGGTTGGGGGAAGGTTTTTTGTTGGGGGTCCGGGTTCAACCTTAGTCCGGGGAGATTTTTTGATTGCCAAACCTTCCTTCAACTCTGATAAGACGTGTAATAAAAAAATTGTGATGTGTGGAATGACAGGCTTCCCTGTGGTTCGGATCCAGTTAAAAATGTGATCCCCCTTTCTCATAATCCCATACATTTAAATTAGGTAAGTGCGTATAACCGAGGGTAGTAAGCGTGATGTAATATAAAAATTTTGGAAGGTAGGGGATAAATAGGCATTTTAAAAAACTAACCCCCGGGCCCCAAGGAGGAAAAAAGTTGTGTTGAGAAGTGATTTATGAATTACATAAAAAAAGAAAGTGATTTGTGTACGAAATTCAAAGAAAAAACTCGGTTTATATGAAAAGGTGTGGTAGTTTATAAAATTTGTGATTGTCTTTTTAATTTAAAAAAATTTCCTAAACTCTTTTCCACCAGAAATATTTTAAAAAATTTCATAAATTGTTCATAGAAAAAAAAAAATTTAATTAAACTGTTTCTTTTGAACTTGAATTTAAAATAATTTTTTTAGTTTTTTCTTTAGGCTATTTTTAAATAAAATTTTTTTGTTTTATATCAATTTTTTTACTGTTAAATTTAAGTGGAACTACTTTTCAAAAACGAGGAAAAAAGTAAAAAAGTATCCTTTTTTTTCAATCCATAGAAATCTGTAAATTTATGCTAAAAAAAATCGTGATATCAAACAGTAGGCTCCCCAAGTTATTAGCGCTATCGTTTAAAAAAAATTATTTAATTTAGCGCTATGTGTTACTCTATTCGGTTTGTTTTGCGTTGTGCTTGAATAGGACCAGCCTAGTTTTAATAGGTACTACATAATTCAAATTTGATTTATAAAAATAATTAAGATAATCGAACAAGCGGCTAGCTTTTGGGGGAGTGTGTCGCGTTATACAATTATTGTTTTATTGGCAAGGGAAACCCCTGATGTTCCCCTTCTCCTTTTCTCCCTATTTCAACCAAAAATATCAAATTTGCATAACGTGAATTTTAAAACCCAAAAATGAAATTGTCGGTCGCCGGGATGTCTATGTGGAGTATCGCAATGAATTATACTGCACAAAAGCGTAACGAGGCTTTTGATGACCCCAAACAGATGTGCACTTTAATTAATTGGGGAGGGAGAAGGGTACACACTAAAAAAAGTTTTCACAAAGGGCTCTCCTGAGACCTATGGAAACCATATAAAGTAGGTTTTTCATGGTATCTGTTTGTATTTTTAAAAATTTGTAATGTAGTTATATGTTTGTATTTTAAAAAAATTGTAAGTAGTATTATGTTTGTATTTAAAAATTGTAATGTAGTATGTTTTTTTGTTTTATAAAATTAGTACTTACGTAAATATATTTTTTTTTATAAAATTAGTTGTACGTATATCTGTTTGTATTTTAAAAAATTTGTAATTAGTATTTTTGTTTGTATTATAAAATTAGTATGTAGTAAAAATATTTGTATTTATAAAATTTTTAATGTAGTATTGCACCTTGAGCCCTTTAAAAGGGTTTCTTTAAATGATAAAGAAAAGTCATTTTAAAAATATGGATTTATAATTTTAAAAAAAAAACAAAATTAAGAAAATAAATTTTTTAATATAGGAGTTTTAAAAGGGATACTAAGTTTTCCTCCCAAAAAAAAAAGACTCGAGAAATTTATTGTGGTATCAGGGCAGTTCGTGCCGGCCAAAGGTTGAAGTATTTCTAAAGAAGAGTAATTAGACAATTGTTAAAGAATGTATGGAGCAAAATAAACAAGTAACTTTTTGCGCCTGATTTATAGAGAAGATTAAAAGGTATCCTTCAAAATGTTGGTAATCAGTGTTTTTTCCAGCTAATTAGGCTAAGAACCAGGTGTCTAAAAAAGTCTTGGTGGGCTAAAACCCTTTTGGGATGCCTGAGCATCAAAGTCATTTAAACTATTAAGCCATTTCAAAATTAGAGTTCTTTAAGGCAGAAAAAAAAAGGGGATTTTTGCGCGGCCCCATTATGACACTAAAGCAATTTCCCCGGGTTTAGCACCCAGTAATATTATCTCGTGAAGCATGATACAAGACCAAATTTGTATCACCATTATGAACTGTAAAGCAAAGAGAATTGAAAACTGGGGGTAACCCTCCCAAAACGTGAATAATGTCATGAGTTCAGGGGGGTCATGATTAATTTTTTATTCCCCAAAAAAAATTTGTGGAATTGTGGATTTCGTAAATCCCAAAAAATAAAAAGTCATATTTCTAAGCCCGAGGGTTTTTGTTAAGTACGTGTCAAAAGGGACAATATAGGGCCCGGATTTGATTAAAAAAGTCACTCGAAATGGCTTTCATCAGACTGAAGGCACATAAATTAAAAAAAGAAAAAAATTTTAAATGTTTAAATTAATTCACATTTAATTAAAAAACAAATTTTAAATAAACATTTTTTTTAAAAAAGAGACACGTCTTTTTGTAAATATTACTTAAATTTATTAAAAAGTAGTTAAGAAAATTTTCCTAACAAAATTAGGACCAAGTCCTGGGACTTGAGAGGACGGCTGGATAATAAATATCCCCAAAAAAATTGTCATGTTAGCGCAGAGTTTAATCGGGACGATCCATCCCCCTTTGATTCGGTTTTGGGGATGAACCCAACGACCCAGACTCCATGTTCATCTTTTTCAGTTGCTGACGGCCAGAGTTTCCTTCCTTTGCTCTTAGTGCTGTATAACCGCTCTGTTTTGTGATTCCCGCGGATCAGCCTTTATATACCGTCAATCAGGCACGATCATAATAAATAAGGGAAGTGATGAATTCAGAAATATAGACGGGAATAAAGGCCCGTTGACACGATGTTAGTGACTAATGCAAGTTTAGTGGTATTAGCTTACTAACATGTTAGTTGTGTTGACACGCATTTTTCACTTGTATTAGTAGCGCTTATAAAAACATGGCTGAAAATGAAGAGAGGTGATAACTGGTCTCTCTATTGGAGCCTTTTTTTTATCACTGCGTCTCATTTCTCGTTCGGGTAATTTTATACGCATATACAAAATTATGCTTATGTGTTAGGAGCTAGTAAGGGTGAATTTATAATAAGTATGGGCGGCCAAATAAATTACAATTTCTTAGTAAACTCAATTTATCATAATTAGTTTACCTATTTAATAAAAGTTGTTTTATATAGCCAACATAAACAATTTAGTGATTAATGTGTTTCCTATTTCTTAGTTCCTTAATACATTAAAATATATTTTAGTTGATCCCAAATAATTATTAAATTATTTTACTTTATTTGTTAACTTATTTAGCATATATGTTAAAAAAAATTTAAAACTCAAATAAGGTCAATAAATTCCAATACAACCTAACTCGGTAGGGCATTTTTTTAAATAGGTCCAACCCAGATTTTTTCAACCTGTTTTAAATGTTGTTGTCTAATAACAAAATATCTTGCTAAATTCTAGCTAGACCTAAAAACATAAAAAAAATAGTAGGCCTTAATTAATTTGTTGGGCATTTTTTTTAAATAGGCCTAACGCCGGTTTTTTAAAACCCTGTTTTAAATTTTGGTATACTAATAACAAAATAATTTGTTAAATGCTAGCTTTCTAGGCCTAAAATATTCCTTTTAAAAATAATAATTTCATTAATTTGTAGATTGGTTTAAATTAGACTACCTGGTTTGCTATACGATAATAATATTAAATTTTGTATCTACTCAATATTCCAAAGCATTACTACAAAGTGTTTGAAGTGTGTGGGCTGAACATTTATAATTAAAACTTATAAAAATTGGTTAAAGTGTCAAATATGGAGATTGGAAAACGAGCCGAAGATTTCGCGTGAAAACCACCGGCCATTCATACCTTACTTGCCGATAACGCGAATATTATGTTGCCGGAACTAATCACGGTACTACAAAGTTGTATTATATTTGTGATCGTATATAAAAAAATTATCATACCACGTTGAGTGGTTAGTTAAAATTATTGATAACATTTGTTTACCGATATTAAATAATATCTCTCACAAGGAAAATTTGTAAAATTTACGTAGGCCTAAAATTTTATTTTGGAAACTTCTAGAGAATATGTACACCTGATTTTAACTTTACAATACCCTATAGTGCAATATCCCTCCCATTCTTATGTTTATAAATTCGGTGCTTAAAATTGCACAAAAAACTAATTCTTTTCATAACATTCACAAATAAGTGTCCCCCGCACAACCAATTCTTCAGTTGCCGCCATTTTGGATTGTCTACTTGCATTAGTAAAGTTGGAAGGTGACCAACTTTTTCAGTTGCAAGTGGACTTGCATGTTAGTAGCTTGCTTGTCTGTTTACACGTTGCAAGCTGTGCGCGCGCAGCCAAATTAGTGTACTTGCATTAGTCAACTAACACCGTGTCAACGGGCCTTAAGGAAGAATGAAGCTGGGAGATAGGAGAAAAACAAAAGAAGATCACGAGGTTTCTTGGCTGACCACCAGAGTCACTAGGTGAGCAGTAGGGCACTGCGTTGATTTTTTAGTACAGTTTTCTCTTCACAGACCGGCTAAGTTAACATGTGTGTGGCCATGATTGAACCGTCCTGTTCTTCAAATGTGGAATTATGATATCTGTAGACATCTTGTGAGGTGCGCTACCACTAAAGCATTTATATTTAAATGTATCTGTATTAATTATATTATTTTGCATCCACTATTATTTTCATGAGGATTTGCGATATAAATGTATTTTTTCTATTTTTGGTGTAGACCGCATGGCAGGCGTTCATAAGTCTATCCAGCTTCATCCAACGGAAAAAGCAAAGCGTTAAAGTATATTATTCATAAATACAATAATATTAAACCTCTTCTTTGATATTTAGTACTGTAATTGTCCAAAGACAATAATTTTTGACCAACCACATGTTTGAACGTAGGCCAATACGTAGATTTAGTAGACTGGATCAAGTCCGAGAATATAAACTTTGAGGTAGTTTATATTAAATAAGTTATGATAGATCCTTTTCTTGCGTAAATTATTAGTAAATATTAATTATTTACTTGTAGCTGTTCAAGATAACTGATTGACACGTACAGTATATAGTTTGTATTTATAAAATTAGTAATATACGTATATATGTTTGTATTTTAAAAATTTTTTGTAAAGTACGATATCTTTTTTGTATTTATAAAATTAGAAAATGAATTTTATTTGTTTGCATTTATAAAAAAAAATGATGTACTATATTTTTTGTATTTAAAAAATTTAGTAATGAAAAGTTTTTAAAATAAAATTTCCCCAACTTTTAAAAAAAAAAAACAAAAATTTAAAAGGTGCCTTCACACAAAATAATAATATCAAAAAATTAAAACAACAATTTCTAACCTAAAAAAAACCAACCAATTTTTTTAAAAAAAGTGGATATTTTAACCCTCACTGTGACGGGGAAAACAGCTTTTATACCATAGGGGCCCCCAAAATTTTACAATATTTTCGAACACATAACTGTTTTCAAATTTTGATAGGAATAAATCAAAAAATTTTCTGAACACCTTAAACAGTCGGGGACATCAACCTAACCCAAATTTAAAAAAAAGTAAAAAACAATTTTACAACACCTAAAAAGACACAACAAGAACACAGCCAAAAAAATTTTATTTTATTAAAATTTTGCCTTTTTAAATAATAAAAATTTATTGAAAAAACAAAAAATTTTTTGGGAAAAAAACAAATTTTATCAAAATTTACACACAAAAAAAAAAAAAACCATCCTGCTGCACCCGTTCTTTCCTTTCCCAATAGTAGCTAAAAAACCTTTTTCGGACAGTGTCGGGGGAGACGTAAAACCTTTTTTCATTTTCCTTTTTTTCTTTTTTTTCCTCTTTTACAATTTATATAATTAAATAAAAAAAAATTTTAAAATATATCTATTTATATCTCATTTCAAAATTTTTTCCCTCATAAAAAAAAAAAATCTTCCTATATGTATAATATTGCACCCCCCAACCTTTTTTAAATTCCCTTTCTTTGGGTAAAATAAAGGGGGGGGGTTTGTTTAAATATTAAAATTAAAAAAAAGGGGAGGGGTGCACAAAAAAAAACATTTATTTTTAAAAAGGGCAAAAACCAAAGGAAAATTGAAAACCCAATAAAATTTTTAATTAAACAAATACAAAAGCGGATTGGGGACACTATCTCAATGAGTTAGCCCTATAGGTTTTTGTTTAGAAATTAGGTAGCCACCCAAATATTACATATGTAAACTGGGGGCGAAAGCGCCCAATGGATTAAAAAAACAACCTAAAATTTTGGAAAACCATCCAAAAAACATTATATGTTTGACAAAATATATTTATTTGGCAAAATTTTAATTGGGCGAGTTCAATTTTCGGTTTATATAGAGCCCCTTTTGGGGAAAAAGGAAAAAGTGAATTTCTCCCCTAGGGGGCAAGGTGTGATTAATATTGAAATGAAAAATCCCCAGGGACTGTGCCTAAATGGCATTAAAGGCCCCAACAATTGATCCCCCAATGGTTTTCAACGAGATACTACCATAAATTTTAAAAAATTTAAAAACAGGGAGCCGTCCCTGAGAGGCGACCCCGCGACAGCTTTTAAACCACCCCAAAGGGGGGAAAAAAACATAAAATTTTAAATTTCAACCCGCGAAAAAAGGGCCCAGATGGGCAGGGGTGGCCCACATTTTGGGAACCCCTAAACCCGGGGGTTGCATTTTGACTTTTTTCCCTAATAAAATCTTTCCCCGGTCCTTGAATAACTCGAACCATCTTTTACCCCCAGCCAAAAAACCCCCGGGAAAAAAAATTGTTCACAAAAAGGGGTGAGAGCGGGGGAAAAATTCCCTTTAGGTCCAAGGATCAGCAAAAGAAATGTTCAAAAAGGGGGGAGACCGGAAACTTTCCCTTTTAGGCCAAAGGGACTCCCCAGAAGAAATTTTTCACAGGGGTTTGAGCCCCGGGGAAAACATTTTTTTTTGGGCCCGGGTGGTTCAAGGTTCAGCAGAAGAAACGCGTGAACCCGGGGAAAAACCCCTTTGATCTAATTAAATAGAATTAAACCCTAAGCAAAAGTTTAATTTAAAATTAACATTCCTTAAATAATAATCATAGTGCTAATCACAACGCCCCCAAGATATAGCCTCTTTGTTGTTGTGATTATGTAGAGGCCCTAGTTACCCCTTTTCTATCCAGGGTCCAACTTAGCAACCAACGTGATATCGCCGAGTTTTTTTCCCTTTTTCGTGCGGACGTCCGAGTACGGAAAATTGGTGTTTTAATTTTGGGTAGCCGTGGTCCTTGTGTTTTTGTATCCCCCAATTTGTTCATTGTTATCCTATTGCAACCTAGGGCAGCAAATATAGTAAGATTCGCAAGCCCTTGGGGGCCCCTGCCACAAGTAAAGAGGGGCCCTTTTCTTCGGTTGAGTTCTAGAAGGAAAGGGGTCCCCGGGAGCGTCCCAATTCGCGACCCGCCTTCAGTTAATCGGAAACTTTGGTGAGGGGGTTTGCAAAATTTTTTCGAGGGCGGCCCGTCCCCATTAAAGCGGGCCTTTTCTGATGGGGCGGGTGTTTTCGTGGGAGATTTTGGCAGTTGGTTGTGAAAAAAAAAAAACATTGGAAAAAAAAGGGTATTGTATTTGAAACGAAAGCTAAAATTTTAATTTTCCAAAATGACTTGCTTGGAGTAATTAAAATTCATTTTGAGGTTTAGTGGGGTAACCCAAGTTTTTTCCCTTAAAATTTTGGGACTTCTTATTATTTTTTTCCCAGAATGACTCTCATTTTATATATACACGTTAATTAAAAATTTCATATCAGTTTCCCAAAAATCCCACAAACCCGGGAAATATTTCAATTCCCTTATTTTTTTAATTTTCTCAGAATTATGTTATTTCATTATTATTTTTTTTTCGATTTTATAATTTTTTAAATTTCCCACTAATTTGCTTTGTTATCCCCATTATATATATAATAAAACTGGTGGCCCATTGGGGGTTAAAATTTTTTTCGAGCATACCATTGTGTGGGAGAGAAAAAACTTTGGGGTATTTTTTTCTCGCTAAAACCCAACCCCAAAGCAATGGGAAATTTTGAATCATTCTTTTAATTCGTTTTAATTTATATGAGATACATCAGTGTGGGGATTAGTTAAATGAAATAAAAATGTTAGAAAAAGCCTTAAAAGGGGTTAAAAAAAAGTTCAAAAATGGTTAGTTTTTTTTTTAAAAAAGGGTTTGTTTAAAGCCTAATATATACAAAATTTTTTTTATGGAAGCTGTTGGTAAGGTTTTATCTCGTCCCAAAAACCCTCCCTTTATGTTATTTTGGGTAGGATAAAAGCCCTTCCAGGGGGGAATTTTTCTATTCCGTTCTAAATGGTGTTCATCCTAGCAAAATAATATTTTTATAAATAATATATAGAAGTTTTTCTGGAAACGAAAAAAGCTTACAATTGGGTTTTTTTACTAAAATCGGGGTTTTATTTGATATCTTACTTAAAAACAACCCAAAACCCAAAAATTTCTTTTTGAACGTAAATTTCCCCAACACAAAGTATGAAATTTTCAAACAAAAGTAATACGTTTTTAAAAAATGTTTCTTTTTGGGTTTTACGTTTTTGAACTTTCAACAACATACATTTTGAAAGCAATATAAAGATGTGGCAAGTTTTTTTTTTAATGGAAATTTAAAATTATTTTCTACAACCCAATAACATAAATGAGGGTTGAATTTTAGGGCCCCACTACACAAATTTGTCATTCACACAAAGTAATCAAGTTGTAAGATCCCCTTTTTTTATATTTTTTTGAATTTTAAAATTTTTTTTGGGTTTTTCTAAAACCCAAAATACAAGTAAAAACCCAACCCAATTTAAATATAATGTGGGTCTTGGAAATTGAAAAACAACATTGTAACTACATATTTAAATATGTTAAAGATTTTCTTTGTAATTTTACAATATTATCTGTAAAACTGAATTGTTTTTCCCTTTTAAAATGAAATGTTTTCTTGAGAAATGGGGGTAAAAAAACTTCACTTTTTTCAAACAAAAAAAATTTTTTCATCCAGAGACATATTTTCGATAAAAAACATCAAAAAGAAACCTTTTAAATCGGGGGGTCCCCCCCCCCCCCACCCCCCAAACAGGGGTTGGCAGACGAAAATTTGAGTGTCACGCTTTGGTTTTGGTAATGTATTGCCCAAAACCGGGAATATTATAGAGATAAATTTATTATACCACTTTGGCTAACGTTTTGTTTTTAAAATTGTTTTCCCTTTTGGTTTTTTTTGTTGGGATTTAAAAAAAATAATTCCATAAAAACCCCCAGCCCCTTTTGAATGAAAAAAAACTGAACGTAAAGAGTTTTTAAGAGTTTGAGACCCCTCATCAAAGCAGACCCCCGTTTAGAGGGAAAAATTGAACCCCCAAGAGCTTTAAACTACTGAAAGCTCCTTTCCAAACGCATTTCCCTTTTTAGAAGAACAAGCCCAGGGGCCCGGCACCCATTGGGAGTCACAGAAACTACAGAACAGTAAAAGTTTGAGAAAAATCGTTCTTTCAAAAATCCCAAACCGAACGCTAACGAATTTTATCCCGTAACGGGTGACCCTGCAAAAAATTTTTTCGGGTTTTGTTTCAAACCCTTTAATTGATTAAAAAAAAATCAAAATTAAATTTGGTTTTTGGTTTTTTTTAATAAAAATTGCCTTTTTTAAAGATGTTTTAAAAATGGAAAAAAGGATCCCGAAAGGGAAGTGTTTTTTTTAAAAGGCAAATTTTTCCCTTTCCCTTTTTTTTGGTGCCCAGAAAAAACCCTCTGAAAAAAAAATTTTTAAAAGGATGCAAATAAATTCACGGGGGGCTTTTTAAATAAAATTAGAAAGTTAACTAAAGCTTTAAAAAGACATCTTTTGGGGGTAATAAGGAGAAAAGGGAATCCCCCCCCCCGGGGGTTTTCCCCAATCTTTACCGTAAAAAAGGTCAGATATATCTTAAAAGGGGTTCGTTTTTTTTCCAACGGGGGAATAACGCAAAAAATTCTTGAAAGGTTTATTCTATGGGCGATGAAGAAAATTAATTAAAACCATCGTTCCCTATACATTAAAAGTAGTGGGAAAGAGATACGGTTTTAAAAAAAATTTAAAAAATGTTACTTTAACCCCCAACATTTTGGGTTTAAATATTTTTAAAAAACCGCAATAGAGAACAAGCCTAAAGAAGTTTAAATTTTGGGCCCAACCATGCTGATCAAAATTTCCACGGGGAGAAATAAAGAGGCACTAAAAGAAAACCGGAAAATTTAAAATAAAAGTTGCTGTCGGGGTTTAAATTTGGTAACCAGTTTTTTTTCACGAACAAAGTTTTACAAGGGGCACGATAATACACTTACACCTTTCCCGGAAAATTTTAAGTTTTTATGTTACTTTGCAGTCCCAATTAATTTTTAGAAGGGACATTTGGGGATCCCTTTTTGGGATTTTAAAATAAAATTAATCCCCCCTACAAAAACCCAGTTCCCAATAAAAAAAGTGTATGCTGTTTTTTTCGGGTATTTTTTGTTGGGGGAAATTTAAATTTTAAAATTTAAAAATTAAAAGCATATAACTTTATAAAATTGTACAAATTTTGTATATCACAAACTTAGATAAGCATCGGGTGTTTTATCCCTTTTAAAAACAGGGAGGGAAACTAGTTAGGGCTTTTTAACGAAGAAAGGGTTTTTGTGTTAAAACCCACTTCTGATTTTTTGTCCCTTCCATGGTTTAAACCTTCATACTTGTTTGACCCAAACATAAAAATTGCAAAAGGGCACATTTGCACAATTTTAACCGCTTTTACTGCCCCTCCACTCACACCCTCTAAATTCACTGACTATGGGTCTTTATTTCGCAAACAACCTTTGGCCAACCCCAATAATAATTTTTGGGTTTGATTTTTCTGACGGGAAAAAAACTCCATTGCTTCTGTCGTAAATATGAAACTTTTTTAAGCTGTCCAACGAAACTAAAATAAAGGACATTGTAAAAATTTGAATCATGGGTTAAAGGAAAACGGGCCTCTTTTTAATCTGGAAGGCCAATGCTGGTAGGCTGCGATGCCCCCGGGAAACCATTTAAATTGGAAGACCCAATTCTTCATTTGTGGAAACGCCCCAAGGAATTCAAGTATAGGGGATTAGAACCTGTACAGATGTTTATTTGGAGAACAGTAAATGACCAATTGGTGTCCCCAAATTTCCAATTAAAAATTGTACGGGTTTTTTTAATACAGCTTAAATTTTTTAACATTGTGGGAAACATTCGGGATTTTAAATTCAAACCACGAACAGATACAAAATTCATCAGTAGGGGTACTTTTTAAAGGTAGAGAAAGTTTAAACCAAAATTGCATTGGCAATACCACAAAAAAACTTTTTTGGCCCGGGACACAAACCCAAAATGACATCCGGGGGGCCCATTACAATACCCAACCCCCCAATCAACATTTTGGGTGGGAGTTGGGGGGAATTTACAAAACCCTGTATGAAAATCCCTTGCATGATTACAAAGTGAAAATTTCCCAAACACTTTCTAAAGAACTTTCTTCCCAAAGCCAATGGACGAAAAACCCGGGCTGGCAACGGGGCTGGCCAATGATTTTTTCCAAAAAAAGGTGCCCTGCACTTTGGCGACCAAAAGTGGGTCAAAATTTTGAATAATTTTTCCCAAAGGCGATTTTTTGGGCGAAAATGGGTCTGGAGGGGTTTGTGCTTTCTTCGTCTAAACCCCTTGGGTTTTTCAGTTGTGGTACTACAAAAAAGGAAATTGGGAAAATCTCAAAAGCACCAAAGAGTTGTGGAATGAAAAATTTTGCTGCTGGGAAGTATTTAATGGTATTTTTGTTTGCCCGGAATTTTCTTAGTATCCGATAAAAAAGGGCGGTTTCCAAGAAAATATTTTGTTTAGTTTCTTTTTCATTGTGTTTCCACGCATATTTAAATTTAAATTTTACCAATCCTGGGGTTTAGGGGGGGGAGGGTAGATGGGGTGTAGAAAAAAGCTAAATCATTTTTTTAAAAAAAAAACCATTGGGAAGGGTTTATCCCCAACCATTATTTTTTTGCAAGGAACTAAAAGTAAAATTTCTTTAAGCTAAAAAAAAACTGGCTTTTTTTTTTGGAAATTGTTTTGGACCAAATGGTCCCCTTTTATAACTGCCATTTTTTGAGGGGAAAGATAGAAAAAAACAAATAAGCTGGGGAGTGAAGGCTAAAGTACCGAGTCTAGTTTTGTTTGAAAAAGGGAAAAGTGAGAGGTTTGGGGGTTGGGAGGACTCACCCTGACAAGTAGGGGCCCCTTTTTAGATTTTCCCTCTGATACTAGGGGAAATTGGTAAAAATTTGAAAAAAATTTTGAATGCAAAAAAGTCCGGGAAGATGATTGGACCCGAAGGAGAATTTTTAAGGTTTCTGAAAAGAAAAACTTTTGGGGAAAGGTTAGAGGGCAACAGATATAGGGGGACAAAGAAAATTTAGGTGTTTGAGAGAAGGGATGGCAAAAAAAAGGAAAAGGAAAAAAGGGGCCCGCCAGCTTTTCGGGGCGTTTTTTTGGGTTTGGGCCCTTGTTTTTCCAAATTTACCAAAATAATACTTAAAAATTTGAAAATAAAAAAACCATTTTAACAATGTTTCGAATTTTTTTGTTTATATAAAAATTTTCCCAAAAAAGGGAAATTTTTAAAAGGGTTTTGGTTTTAAAGAAGAAATTGTTTGGGGGGAGTTAAATTTATTATTTTTAAATAATTAATTTTTCAAATTTTTTCGCTATGGTGAAAAACATGCCCCACGAATCGTAGGGGGTTCGGGGACTGTTTTTATGAAAGTAGCTCTTGGCTTTAAAACCTATTTTAAAAACCCACTATCTTTTGCCTGCTGTCAAAAGGGTAATCTATAATACTATAACAGTAGCCGTTTACTTTTAAACAATTTAATCCTTAAAAAATCCTAAAAAGAGTCCCCACTCTTCACGGATCTAAATATTTTTTCCCAAAACTTTTTTGCCAAAATAAAAAACCCAAATTTTTTTTTGAGGGTTTTACGAAATTTGAAAAGTACGGAAATGTTTGTATCCCCATGAGGCTTCCCAAAGCCAAAAAAAAAAAAATTGAAAAAACCAAAAAGGTTTTTATTTTCAAATCTTTTTTCCTTTCTCTTGATTTTTGTATCCCCACCGACCCCTCCTCGGCCCCCCTTTTAAAAGTTCATCTGGAGCCACTAAACCCAGGGCCCTGAACGGGGTACCCAGGAGCTCTGCCCTTAAAACCCACTTATTTAAAAAAAAAAACCATCACACCTAGGGTTTTCTTTGCCTTTGTAAAAAAAAGAAAAAATAGCTGAAAATTTACTGGATGGTCGGATTCTCGTTCAAAACTACTGTTTTTCCTGAGGGGGGCCTTTGTAAAAATCTTTTTTATCTGTAAAAATTTTAAAAGGGAAAAAAAATTAAAAGCAAGAACTATTTTAAATTATTTTTAATTTATATTTTAACCCATAAAAAGGGCAAATAGGTTTTTGTAACAGAAATTTATGGAAAAAAATAATGATGAAGGATCTAGGACCCCTTTAAAAACTGAGCTGGATACAGGATCTAGGTTTAACATATGGAATAAGTTCCCACAAAGTTTTTTGGCCCGAGTGATTAATTGTTGTTTTGTTCTGTCTTTTTTCCCAAAAAAAATTCCCCCTCATCGTCAGAATCGTTTTTCCAAGTCCAAGAAACCTACTATTGTCTATTTTCTAAAAAGAGGCCATGGCCCTTTGGGGGGAACCCTACTTCAAGTCTCCGTTGGCTTGAAGTTGATGATGATTGTCCCCTTAAACCCGTACCTTTTTTTTCCCAATTTAAGGTTTTTTCCCAAAGCTGATTTGGTTGGAAATTTTAGCTTATGATGTTTTTCTTAGTCAAAAATTTGGGGCCCTACAAATTTTCATTAAATATTTCGATTTATTGGGGAGGGCCCCCCAGTTTAAAATTTAAAACATAAACAATTTAAAAATAATGTTTTTTTTCGAACGTAAAAGTGTTTAGATTTAAAAAAAAAACAAGTTTATAATTCACTTCTATTTTAGTTTAAAAAATTAAAATTTTCTATTTCTTTTTTTTTTTAACTTTAAAAAAAATGTTTTTTTATACAAGATTTTTTTAGCACCGCGTCTTAAATACCCCTTCGGGTTATTTCGACAAAATTGTTCCAAAACTTTAAAAGGAACTGAGGGTGTAACAAAATATTGATTTTTTTATTAAAAAAAAAATTTTTAATATTTTTTCATAAAAGGAATACCAAAAAATTTGTGTGCACTTTTAAAATATAAAATTTTTTTATTGTTTGAAGCAAACCTATTAAAACCCACGCACTCCCCTCACAAAATTTGTTTGGGGGGGGCGCGAGTTATTGGGCAAATATGTTTAAATTCAATATTTAAGGCCTTTTTTAAAATAACGGGGAAAGGGGGGGACGCGAGGAAAAATTTGTTATTGACAAATATTATTTTAATTTAATGACCCGGTAGTAGCTTTTAGATTTTAAAGCGAAAAATACCCTTAACCCCCTTTGTTTTTACTGTAAAATTTGGGTTTTAGCCATAGTCCCCTTTCGAACCTATCCAAGAGGGTCCCTAGCTAATAATTGCACATTATTTGTGATACAATGTTTCCTTTTTTCCCTTTAACAGCAATGCCCCCTAATTTTTAAAAAGAAAAATAAGATTTGGGGTTTGGGGGTTTCGGGGTTGTCCCGGGGGGCCCCTATAAATCAAAGTTACATTCGCCGGGGAAAAGGGGGGGATGATTTATGATGATGCGACTGTTTGTCATCAACCCCCTCCCCCACCCCCAAGTAAGTTAAAAAACACAATTTTTTTAAAGGCCCACCCAAAAGTTTGAATAAGAAAAAAGGGTGTGTGTACTTATGACGGCCCTGAGAAGTTAAAAACTTCCCTTTTGGGATATTAAATAATTTGTTCTTTATTTTGTAAAGAATTTAAAAAACCAATAATAAATTAATAAAAATTTTTGTATTAATTAAGTTAAATAATAATAAATTTTTAATTTTTTATCAATAAATTTTAAAAATTACGGATAGTTTAAACCCCAATTATTGGGCACTGAAAAAGTTTTAAGCACAATTTTTTTTTAATAAAATTTCGAAAGTAAATAATAATTTAAACAAAATATTCAATTTTTAAAACCAAAAAAGTATATTTTAATTTGCAAATATATAATTCGGTGTATGAAAAAATAAAAAACGTTTGTGGTTTTTAGAAACTTGAAAACATGTGGAAAATATTATTTATGGATGGCCTCCCCAGAGTGAACTAACTCCAAAAATTTTTATTTTTTCCCGTATGAAGGTTTTAAAAATTTTAAAAAAAATTTGGAGCCCCATGGTTTTGCATCAAAAAACTTAAATCCAAAATTTTTTTTTTGAATTTAAAATTTTTTTTTTATATATTTTTTTTAGAGGAAATTTCCAAAGTAAACCCCCCCCCCTTATATGATTGAAAAAGGTTCAAATTTCAATAAATAAAAGGAAAGGGCAGTTTTTCAAGAGAGTTTATTTTTTTTCTAAAAAAAACAAAATTTGCAAATACAAGAGCGAGGCCTCTAGGAAGTCGGTGACTGGCCCAAAAAGGGGGAAGTAACAAAAAAAAAAGGGGACAAGACCCCAAAGTGTTTAAAAAAAACAGAAGATTAATACCAACGTGTTTATAATTAAAAATTTACCCCCCGCAGAAGGGACTAACCCCAGCGGGGGGGTTTTAAATTTCAAGTAATTTTGGGATAGGGCTCACGACCCGGCGATGCCGGGGCACTATATTTTACAAAAAGTATGAAGTTTTATAATAGATGCCCTTGTAAGCGCGACAGAGAAAATGATTTTCCCAAACCTAAAATGTTACAATAGATCCCAATCAAAATTTTTTTTAACTAATTTAAATTAAAATTTTAAAAACCCAAAGTGGGGGTGGGACGGGCTCGCGCCCCCCCAGTTTTAGTAACAAATTTTAAAAAAAATCACAATCGTAAAAACCTTTTAAATTTTAGCAAAAGAACAACTTTTTTAAAAAAAAGTTACAAAGTTTAAAAAAAAAAAATTAGGACCCCCAAAAATTGGGGACATGGGAAAAAAATTCCCCTTAGCGCCCCCGATTTGGGGCCATGCTAAAGTTCCAAACCCCTGTGAGGGGGGGGACACAACGTTAAGTACAAAGAAAAAAGCTAAACGATAAAACCCCCAAAGGTGAAAAAGGCAAATTCCTGCAGTTCCCCCGAGAAAAATAAACTATTAAAATTCCCTATTTAATTTTTTAAAGTTGAAAAAAAAATTTTGGGAAAAAAATTTTAACCCCAAACATTATTTTGAAAACGGGCGAAACCAAAGACCTAAGCTAAATCTAAACAATGCCCCAAAACGGGGTTAATTCCCCGGAAAGGTTTTACATCATTTCACAGTCCAGCCCTTATAAAACCCGAAACAAAGGGCAATCAAAGGTTACAAAAAGGGGGGAACCCCCACGGGACCCAAGGGGGAGGGGGAGGTTGGGGTTTTGGTTTTTTGTGGAAATTTTAAAAAAGGGGGGAGGGTTTTTCCCCCAAAAATCCCCCGGGGTTTGGGGCATTTGATGTTCCAATTTTCCGGGGTCTTGCTTAATCGGGCCTCGAGCCAAAGGGGGTCCAAAATAAGCCGCGTGATGTTGAAAATGGAGTTGAGTGCGCGTGTTTATGATGTCGAGAAACCCCCCCATCAAAGGGGACCCCGACAGGGGAGCCCCGAGTCCAGTTTGCTTAAAGCTGTGATAAAGGTCAAAAATTTTTCCCCCCCTTTGGGCGGAGAACAAGGAAAGTCCTTAGCCTTTGGTGAAGACCGGGGAGGCCCCCTTCCTCGAGTTCACCGTGATAGAGGGTGGGGGGGCGGCTCCGGTATCTCCGGGCCATTTAGGGGGGCCAAAATGCAGGTTGGGGGGATGACGAAAAAACTGGACTCCCGGGGGGTTTACCCCCTTTTTAACACCGCCCACTCCCAAAACACCGTCTCCCGGGGTTTACAGGGAGACAGCATATGCTGTAAGGTTTGGGCCCCCTTTTAAAAAAACCGGGGAAACTTCATGGCCCCCCCCAGCTGGGCGATCATTTTACCCGCCGATGAGTGTACAAACAAAAAGGGGGGGAAGGAAAAAGGGAGGGCAAAAAAAGGGGGGGGGCGGAAGGCCGAATGGGTTTAAGTCCCCCGATAAAAAAAGTTTACCGTGAACACCACATCCCCAAATTTTAAAGTTTTTTAAATTTTGCGGGAGCCAATTTTAAAGTTAATGTGGGAGTTTCGTTTGCAATAAATTGTCTACCAGCACGAGTACAGAGATTTCCCACAAAATCTGTTTAGCGGGCAACCCTTCCACGAAAGGGGGGAAAGGTGGGGGTTTTTCCCCTTCACACCACTTAGAGGGTTGGGCCCGGCCCGGGGGGGCGAACGTTTTTGCACCATGTACTTTGGACCCGACACACGCTTTATTATAAAAAATCCAAAACAATTTCTTTCCCAAAGTCATACTTAGGCCCCAAAAGTATACCAAAATTTTCCCAAACAATAACCCGGGGGGGGGACCCCTTCCCCTTTTATAAATTATAAAACACAATATAGAATTTTAGAAACATTTTCCCCTTTAAAAAACGCAAAATTTAAAACACAAAAAGGGACACCCTTTCCCAAAAGACGGGAAACAGCACGGGGTCAAATTTATCATTTCCTGCAGCCTTCAGGGGGCTGAATGTGTCTACGTTCAAAGATGGGTCGAAATTCTTTTAAAAAATACCGAAACAGGTGTAAGAAAAACTTTTTAAAATTTACCCGGGACCATTTCCCCTTTTTACGCCCTCTTCGCCCCAAGACTTGTCAGAAACTTTAGCTAAGAGGAAAACCCCTTGGGACACAAAACGTCCCCCCAAATTTAAAAGGGACAGGGAACGCCCTCGGTTTTTAGGTGGCGGGGAACCCTTCCCTTTTGGGGCCCCCAGGGGTTAGAAAAAGCTACCTCACATTTTTTTTTCATAAGAACAATCACCTGGGGTCCTTAAGGAGTGGGTCAATATCCCAGTTTAAACAATAATGGGGGGTTCAGGTCCCTATTGAGGAGGATAGAGGAAGGAGTGGGGTTTATGACCCCATGGGGGGCGCGTAAAAAAGGGGGAATGTTCAAAACTCTAAATTCCCGGCCCCTTTGGGGGTAAAAAGGTGGGGAAAGATCGCAAGTCAACGTTTAGGTTAGAATTTTAAAACCTTTTTCCCACCCGGGTTTGGCCCATGGGTTGTACGGGGTAGTGGTAACGTGTCTTTTCCCCCCCAAAAAAAAACATATCTCCGAAAGTTTAGAACGGAAAAACCGGGGCCCCTTATCACTTACTATGACCCCTTTGGGGCCCCCAAAATCGCCCCCCAAAAACGTGACAGAGATTAACAGTCCCTCCCTTTCCTTCATTTTCCTTTGGGGGATGGGGTATGACCAAAAAAAAGAGAAGGCGTCCCTGGCAACGAGGGATGAGGGGTTCCCCTTTGGGGAGAGCGGGTTTAAAGGGGGCCCACGAAATCAAAAAAAACTTTTTCCCAAAGGTTTTTTAGCAAAATCCGCGGAGTGAAACCCCATTTTAGAATTTTCGCGCCGGTTGGCCCAAATTTAACGGCTCCATTTGCGCCCCCAATTTCCCAAAGTTCCCATAGGCTAAGGGCCAAAAAAAAACCTTAGAAGTGTTTTTGTTCGGGTTTTTGGACACCCCAATGGCCCCCAAAAAGGGAATTTGTGGGGAAAAATTTAAGTAACATAGGCCTAAGTTTCTCTGGCACAAAAAATCTTTCCTACCCCCTTTACAAAAGAAACTTTCAAAAAGGTCCCTTTAAAAAAATTTGTAGTTCCCAATCCCCCCTCTCCAAAAGCTTTTTATCCGTCAAGACCCCTTTGCCACGGGTCCTCAACTGATGGTCTTTGATTGAGATAAAAAATTTGGGAATGTATTGGGTAACCCCAAAAAACGAACCCCCCCCCTTTTCATTTTCCTACAGGTTTTTCCTTTTCCTAAACATCCCGACAAAAACGTCAGCGACAAAATTAAGCTTTTCCCCTCAAAGTGATGTTTATAAAAAATTAAAACCCGGGGTAGCTTTCCAAAACCCCCCCGTCCAATTTTCCCCCGTTGTTTTGGGGGGAAATTCCCCATCCCGCTGGGGCCATGTTGTCAGTGACAATCCCAAATGGCCGAAGTTAAAATAGTCCCCGAAATTGGGCGATTCGAGAAACAGTGAGGGCAATTTCCTTTTTTTATATGCAAAATTTTTTTTTTTTTTTTTTTTTGGGAGGGGCCCAAAATTCTGCTGGGAAGGGTACAGGTCCTTCCCCTTCCCTCGGGGGAAGGGGTTGGAGAGAACCGCCCCCAGCGCTACAGAGGAGGCCCTCAACAGTATTGGAAAGGCCCGAGAAAAGTTTTTAGGCCCGGGGTAGCCGGGGGGCGCCACCCCTAGGGGGCTTTAAACGCAAAAAAAAAGCCTGCTGTTGGGGAGAAACCCCAAAAAAAGGTGGCATCCCTTTTTTTTCAAGGAGTTAAAGGGGGGGTTGGGTAAGTCAGAAAAAAGTTCGGGATGAAACCCAGCGTAGTTAAAGGGGCCCATACCTAGAAACCGTAATACCCCCTTTTTTTTTTTTTGGGGGGGGAAAAACCAAGATAGGTTTAAACCCCGACCCGGGTCCAAAGGGGTCCCCTCAAAAAAGATAAGCCAAGATAGGGGGAAAGTTTTTTCCCCCAGTGACATCCCCGGGTTTACAGTAAACCCAGCCTCGCGCAGGCGCCTCAACACTACTCAAAGACCAAATGGCATCAAAAGATTTGCTGTAAAGAGAAAATAAAGGTAGTTTGTTACACTTACGTTTTTTCCCCCTTTTTGGAATCTATTATTCCCTTTTTTTCGCGTTCCTTCCCTCTTTGGACGTCTTTATTACACTTCGAATATTTTTGATAAAAATGCCCCACGTTGTGTCGCTTTTGCTAAAAATTCATAACAGAGTCTTTCCCGAAAATCTTTATTTCTATTAGAAACTATGTGCTTTACTTATAATGTCTCGTTCCTTATAATTAGACTTTATAAATGATAATAACACAAAAGTTTTTTTATCTGTTTATTTTTTAAATTAAAATTTCATTTTTTTATTAATATTTTAAAATAAACTCGTCATGCGAGGGCCTATCAACTTATATTATGACCTTAAATCACGTCCATTAAAGACAACGACCGTTTGCCAGTGAAAGTACGGGTTTCTAAAAGTCACATATACTGAGTTAAATAAAAAGCTTCTCGAAGGAATTTTCCAACGGTAAATTACACACCAAAAACCCCGAAAAAAAAATACCTTTTGCTTTTGGGAAGCTTCTCGACGAGAAATACTTTAAAAGTCTTAACTGTCTGTTTTACGTTAAAAACTTAACATTTCTTAAGTTTAATCCAGTAGATGCTCCATCTTCCACGAGGCGCGAATGAAATAATTTAGGAAGACGTGATTTAAGCGCCAGTAAAACTATAAAATTTTTAAATGAAATAAGACTTTAAAAAAATTGGGACATATTCTTGTCAATGCTTTCACATACTTTTCAGGGGCAAATAAATTTACATTACAATACCCCCCAAATGTTTAAAAAGTGAGCCCTAGTCTATATTTTTTTGATGCTTTCCCAAAATAAAATAAAAAGAGAAAAAGGGACGACATGATCATTTTTTTTTAAACCCTGTAAAATTTTTTACAAATTTTACAAAGTTTCACTTTTTTTGAAACATCCTGATAGTTTCAAAAATTTTATTTAAAAGTTCAATATTTTTAAAACCTGTAAGAATTTTAACAAAATTTGATCAAGTTCAATATTTTAAAAACATCCTGTATAGAATTAACAAAATTACATAATTTCAATTTTTTGAGGGGGAAGTTATATGAATTAAGCAAAAAAAAAAATTTTCATTATAATTAGGATTAACAAAAAATAGAAATCAAAGTAAAACATTTTTTAATTATGTTTAAAGAAATAAAATATCTAAAAAAAGATGTAAACCTAATTATAATTAATGACTAACAAGTCTAAGTTTTTATATTAAGAAAATTTTAATTTAAATTGTCACGATCGAAGTGTCTTTTTAAATTAATTTTTGCCAACCTTTTGCTTTTCCTTTATGTCTTGTTTTTTTTTTTTTTATGCAATTTCTTTAAAAAAATTGTTGCACTTGTTTCATGATCCTTCACGGACCCACTTGTGATTTTTTTCAACATTTTAAAAAATCTCAACATTTTTTACACTTCTCTTAAAAGTCCTTCCCAAAACTTGCATTGTCAAAAAAATTTTACAACTTTATGTACCAAACAGTCAACTAAAATTTGTATTGGCACCACTTTTGCTGAAATGTTAACTTAACAAAAAAAAATTTAAAATAAACTAATTAACTAGTAAAACAGATAAGTACATTGTTTAATCATAGAAAGGGAAAATACCCTACAAAACATTGTTAACAACAGAAAATTATTTTATCATAACGTATCATTGTTTAAATTGGGAAGCACTTAACCCCTAAAAAAAAAAAATTTGAAAAAAAACAACTCGTCTGAACCTCCACACACAAAAACCATAGTATATCAATCTCTAAAAAACCTTGTGTTTAATAAAGTTTCACTTTTTTGAAATTTCTTTAAAAATTAAATTATTATTTATTATTAGTTTAAAAAATTTTTATTTAAAAAAATTGCTTAAAATTTTGTGAATAATATTGATTTATTTTTATAACAGGCTCGAAAAAGGGCTCACCCCCAAAAACTGGAACGTATCCACAGGATATTTCCCCGGCATACGTGACCGACAACCCCATTTTGGCCTTAAAACACACAAAGGCTTCTTTAAGGTCCAAACCTCGTTAAAAATTCGGTAACCACAGGGGTTCAGAACCCTGCTGACCCCTTTGGGCCCAAAAACCTCAAAACTCTAATCGGGTGGTCCAGGTTCAATGCCGCCCCCTAAAACCCCCAAAATACTTAACTGGGGGCCCCAGGTTCAATCCCTCCCCCCTAACACTTCAAAATTCCCCCAAATCGGGGGGCCCGGGTTCAACCCCTCCCCCCAAAACTCCAATGTCAGACCTCTGCGACAAAACTACCTCTTGCCAAACGTCGAAGAATCCAAGCCCTGACATCACAACATGTCACGTAAGCAGAAATTACCTGCCTAAAATCAATTTTTATTATAAGTTGTCTTAAATTATTTGTCTACCTGGCTTTCCGGGGTACACCCCCCCCCACCCTCAACTGACTATCTTTGTAAAAAACCATTTCTCTCCTTCCTTCCCCAAGATTCAGAGGATCTTCCCTCCCTAAAACTGACTAACTTTGTAATAAATCCTTTTCTTCCCCTTCCTTACCAAGCACTTAGAGGATGTTTCCTCCCCAACTGACAAATTTGTAATAAATCCATTTCTACCCTTTCCCTTCCCAAGCATTCAAGGATGCTTCCCCCCCTAAAATTTGTCATTAAAAATGAAAAAAAAAATGAAGTACTTGTCCTTACTTTCCAGAGTTGGACTGTATTAAAATTTTAAAGGGGGTCACCTTCCCTACAAATCTTAAAATGAAATGGCCTTATTTAAAGGTTTAAGAAATAAAATTTTACATAATATACTAAAGTTATTGCTTAATAATTTAAAAAATTTATTTTTTCTCACCCCCTTTTTCCCTTCTCTCCCCTTCTTCCTTTAAGTAGCCTAACCTGGAATTTATTTTCCCCAAATTGGACTGTATTAAAGTGTTAAAAAGGGGGGTCATTTTCCACCCTACCCTCACAAAAAAAAATTGGGCCCCCATTTACAAGGTTTAAAAAAGTAAAATTACAAAAATACTGAACCCCCGGCGCTTCACAATTTTTGTTACCTTATTTTATTTTTCTCCCCCCTCTCTCCGTTTCCCTTAGCTAGCCTAATTTGAAATACCGTTTACCTGATCTGCACCGCGATGGAGACTTATGATCCTTACTTTACCCCTTTTTCAAGTTTAGGCATCCATAGGCACTCACCTCATAATTTAAACCAACTTCCAACATAACATGGATAGGTTTAAAGGTTCTTTGGGGTTTGTGTTTCTGAAATACATTCTACTGATCCATAATTTATAAAAGGGTTTTAAATTTTTTAATTGTAGGTTTTTTCCCGTTAGTCCCCTTCTTTTTAGTAAAATTTTTTTGACCTTTATTTTTTTACCTTAGGGACTTCATTGTAAAAAAAATTTCTTTTTATCTCTTTATTTAAGAAAGATGATAGTTTTAAAATTTTTTTTCCCCAGAAGACTTTTTCAACCCCCAAAAATCTTTTTTTATTTTTATCATGAAAATTTGATTTTTTTGGTTTTTTTAGTCGTTTCCCGCAAATTTAATTTATTTGTTGATCCTTTAATTCTAGGGAAAATAAAAAATTTTTTGGTTCCACAGGGCCCCTCCCCTTTCGAGTCTATAGGTTTTAAAAACCAAAACCCCTCGTGATATGAGTTTAAGCAAAATTCTTTTTTTCCCTACTTGGTTCCCCCAGAAACAGCTTTTTACAATAAACCTCTAAACCCCCCATTTCTCGAAAAATTTTTACCCCCCAACATGTTACTCGGGAAAAAAATTAGTATTTTTGTTTTATGCTAGGGCCCCAAGGGTTTCTCTCCAGAAGGGAAAACGCCCCAACGAAACAAAAACCCCTGTAAACTCCTACTCTTAATATAATTTGAACAAGTTTCGGCCCGCTCCCCTGGCCCCAGTAGCCCTCCTAAATGAAAAACCAAAAAAAAAAAAGGTACAGATTGCAAACTGCAAAAAAAATTGGACACCCCCCCCCTTATACTAGAGGAAGTGGCCATATATATCTACGGACAATTTTTGGGGGTGTTGTATAACATTTTTCTGAGTCCTTCTATTTTACATTGGAATTTTGGTTTTCTGACATATGCACTTTTTTAAATATTTTAGCTATAGTTTTGTTCTTTTAGGAAAGTTGCAGATTCTTGTAAAATTTTGTAGCATTTTTTTATCCTACATGGCCATAGTATTCAGGCAATATTGATTACTGAATAATAATTTTGAATACTTAGTCCAAACTTGTCAACAAAATTTTTTTTTAAAGTAATTCCCCATAAATTTGAAATTAGCACAAATTTCCCGGGTTAGAGTTTTTTTTTTCTAATTCTAAAAAAATTTTTATTTAAATTTTAAAGGGTCTTTTTTTGGATTTGGGAAATTTTCCGTTAAAATATTTTTATCATTTCATTCATTATTTTCCCTTTTTGTTGCCAATCCAAATTTTCTGTGCAAGGGTTTTTTTAAACTACCCCTCAGGAGGATTCAAACAGGTGTCAGCTACCCCCTGTTCTTTCCCGGGGATATTTTTTAATGAAAAATCATATTCTTGTAAAAACAAAATTCCATCTGGGTGGCCTCCCATGAATAGCTTACTTTTTGTTAATAAAAGTAAGTGCTCTGTGGTCGTATAAAAAACATAGTTTTCCCTATGATGAAAATAGAAATGAATGAAATGAACACTATAGCGAGTAATTTTTTTTCAGTTATTGTTTATTTTATTTTTTGGCCCCAAGTAAAAACCTGCGGGGCAAAAGCTATTGTCTACGTTCTCCCTGTTCATCAATTTAAAATAATTCTGCCCCTATCGCTTGAAACCTGATGCATCACAAGAAATGCACATGGGTTACAAAATCTGGAGTTTTAACATGACTTACTCAAAAAATGATCCTTAATTTGTTTCAACTTTTCCTCTGTTATACCCCCGCCCATTTTTCACCTTTTCTAGTTATCAAGTAGTGGGGGTACCGGCGAATGAACCTTTATGAATTCCTGTTAAAAAATCAAACCCAAAAAAGCTTGAAGCTGCTTCTTATTTTGGGGTAGAAATTCCCCAATGGCCCCCATTTTTTTCTTCATCACGTACACCTTCTGGAGAAATTTGTTCCAGAAAAATTTTTTTTTCTTGGATAAAAATGCCGATTTTTTTTAGTTCACCGTCAGCCACCCAATTTTTAATTTTTTCAGTATATCCCCTTGTTCCACTTTCCTTGAAAAGTATTTATGCATGATTGTTCACATAAGGGTAAAAGCTTAAAACTTTTGGGCCCCTACTTTTTCTAGCCCTAATGAAATTGCAGTAGAAACCAAACCGAATGGCATTTTCTTAAAAAAGTAATTTTGCCATTATATAAAAAGAATTTAAAACCCAGAGTCTTTGTTTCAATCCAACGCCAAAATTAAAATTACTAAATCCAAAGACTTAAAAAAAAATTTACAACCCCCAAATTTTGTATGAGCCTTTTGCTGGGGAATGGTCCCTCATCTCTTTCCAAAACTGATTTTTCTTTTTGTGCATCAAGGGACAGTCGAATTCCTTTGTTTTTTTTTACCCAAAACAAATTTGGGGGATTAACAAAATCAGAACACCTTTCTATAAGTCCCACTGTAACATGTGAGCTAGTGCCCTTAAAGCTGGTCTTTGACTATTGGTACTGGGGGATGATTACAATTTAATGGTGATATTTGTTACCCGGATTCAACCCTAAAGTTTGTTTAACCCAGGTTTTCTAGAAAAAACCTCCTATTTTCCCCATGGTTTCTAGTAGGTCCCCATTTGTTTCCCCCTCTAAGTTCATTTTTTTACTTTATTTTCAATTTTTTCCCATGGATTTTTGATCATAATTAGATGTTAAATTTCTGGGGATTTTGTATTTTCGTATGTTTTTCTTCGTACAACCTACTTTACATTGTATTGGGACCCCATTCACATGTATTTTTCAATGAATGAAACTTTTAGTTTTACGATTTTGTTTATAGAAATTTTTTCTGCTTTTTAAACAATATTAACCTCAAAAACCTGTTAACCAACTGTCCTAATATTACAGGTACATTTAAAATTTTTCCCCCACAAGAAAAATAAAGTAATTTTTTCCTCATTAATCGCCACATCCAAACATTGTTTTTTCATTTTTTTTTTTTTGATCCCGTGCGGCTATTAAAGGGTTTCATTTGGGAAATGGAATTTAGGAATAACCTCACGGGTTTTGCTTTTTATTTCTTCAAACACTCCTGGAAAAAGCCTTTATCTCAGATCCCCTGTCTACCAATAATTTTAACTTAAGGTTACCCCCTTTCCTTCTACTCTGGGATATTGCCTTACAGAATCATTTTACTATTATTTTCTTGCAAAAAATCCTCCCTGGGGGTCACCTTTTTAAAAATTTCAATATTTTTTTAACATATTGTTTACAAAGTTTTAAATAATTAATCTGTTCATTAGCATTTATTTTATTTTGTTGATCATTTTGGGCTGCCCGGGGGCCCAGCAATCGTTTCCTGATTTTCATTTTAACGACGTGTGACCCATTGTGAATGGGCAATTTCATTAAAACTAGGGGCAAGTGTACTTCTGCGCTATTTTTCTAGTCTGCTATTTATTTACCTTTTGTTTTAAATTTTCTCGGCTCTTTGTCTGGGGGTTTCCCCCACCCCTTCTCGTGTCCATCAATGATTGTTGGGACCTTGCCTATTTTGTCCTTGGTTTATAAAAAAGTTAGGGCGTTTGGGCCTACCCCTTCTCGACGCTTGAATCTTAATGGGTTTGGTGGCTATTTTGTTTATTATCACGCCCAATGGATTTTAAAAGGTCTGTTTGTTCTATCAAAAATTGGTTTTCATTTCTACCTTCCTTTCCCCCTTCCTTTGCCAATTGTCAAAACCCATCAATACTCTTTCCATCTCCTTCACATTTTTGGGGATTAAAACTTAAAAGTCATTTTACCCGAAGAGGAAAAATGATTTTTAGATGTTTTTACCCAAACCCGTATTTTTCCCCAAAGGATAATTTTTAAAAACCCAGCCTGGAAACAAAACCGAAAAAAACCTATCATTGTCCTTTTTTTTAATCATACTATTATTAAATTTTAACTGCAAAATCGTCCTGCATCTCTTTAGACCAAAAGGATCCAAAATGCGCGCTTTGCCTGTCATAGGTTCCCCTTCATCCTCTAAATAAATGGGCCCGTTCCCCTCCCCTTCTAAAATGGGGCAAATTTTTAATTTTGTTCCTTTTCCCTTAAATCCCCTTTTTTTCCCAAAATCTCTCAATTTTTTTCAAAAAATTGAGCCCCAGATATTTTTCCCCCTTTTCTCCCCTTACCCGGGAATGGTGACAAAATAAGGTCATTGACATTTTTTGGGGTTTAAAAAGGGTTTGTGACACACCCCTTTTTGTTACTGTCCCCCTACCCTTTTTTTAAGTTTTACTTTATCACTAAGTTGTTTTTTTCTGATCTAAAGTCCAAACCCTTTTTTTTTTTTCATTTACAAATTTCTTTTTTTCCCACAATTTCTTTCTTTCTATTTGAATCTCCCCATTAATATTTTTTTTAATAAATTTCCTATTTGATCCTCTTGCCCTTCAAATTTTTAACCTCACCTTTCTATTTTTGAATTTCCAATTGGGTTGCCACCTTAACAGTGATTTGTTGTGTGCTTCGTAATCCTGGTTGTATTTTTTTTTTCTAATTTACTGGTTTCTTTATCTAATTTTTTCTCCCAACCCCCCTGTTTTTTTTTGTCACTGAAAATATTTGATCGATTAACTTAAACGTTTCCTTTCTTTGTTTTCCTTTCCTAACCCCTAAAATTTTCCCTTTTTTTTTTTCTCCTTTTTGAAAACCCCGTCATTAAATTTTATTAATTTTTTTGGGTAAAATTTTGATTAATTTTTCTAAAATTTCCCAAATTTTTTTTTTATATTTTTATTTATATTCTTTGATTGTTCGCGACCCTTTTTTTTAGTTTAGTTTCAAAAATTGTCCCATTTTTTCCAAATCCTTTTTAAAATCCCGTTAATTTTTGATTCAGTTCGATCAATTTTTTCTAAATAGCATTTAAAAAAAAATTTCTTGTTCTAGGTTACCACCCTCTCTTCCACTAAGGTATTTTTCCCCTACACTTTTATTTAGCGTTTGCAGATTACTTTGTTACTTTACCTTCCCCAACTAGCCCCTATTTCCCCCTCACTCCCCCTTTTTTTCCTGTTCAAATTTTTCCCCCCTAATTGACCTGCCTTTTCATCCTCCTCAAAAAAAATGGCATGTGTCTTCATCATCATACTCTTCGGTTCTCTTTCACCTTGTCTCCCTTTGAAAATTTAAAAAAATTTTTCTTTTAAGTTGATCTATAATTAATTTGTGTTAGGCCCCTTGACAAATTTTAAATCATTGATCTAAAATTACTTTTTTTTAGTGAGAAATTTTAAATTTAAAATTAGGGGCCCAACACTTTTTTTATTGTTGTTTTAATTTAATTGTGAAACCCAACATATAAAAACAAAAATTTATTACCCCCCAAAAAAAACAAATTGAAATTAATTAAAAAAAAAAATTTTTATTATTTTTTTTTTAAATTTTTTTAATTAGATTTTCAGCTTCTGTTTACCCCTTATCTGTCCCCCACCTGTTTTTTTTGCTGCATGGCCGTCTCCAAAAGGTCTCCGTCCCGTTCCTTGTGGTTGCCGTTTGGTGTGCCGTCCCCTTTTCAGGTGGCCGTCGGCGTGTCGCTCTTTCAGGTGTGCCGTCTCCAAAATCCCCTTTCGCGTTTTTTGACTGTGCCGTCTCCTTTGGGGTGGTGTGCCGTCCCTTTGGGGATTTTGTGCCCTCTCCTGGGGTGCCCTCTCTTCTTTACTCAGGACCACCCCGTCTCGTTCGCGGGATTGAGCCCCCTTGGGGGCCTTTGTTACCTTACGTTTCTCAGCCCCTTGTTTGGGAATGCTATTTTGTTACACTTTTCGCTTTTCCCTTCCCCCATTGGAGTCATTTATTAACTTGAAAAATTTTTGATTATAAATCCCCCCCGTTTTTTTCGCTATTTGCTATTTAAATAACAGAGTCAATTTCCCTAAAACTTTATTTTATTTTGCAACTATGTGCTTTATTATAATGTCTCGTTTTTCCCTTTTAAATTTGACTTTTTAAAAAATATAATATATCCATAAAGTTTGTTTTCTGTTTATTCTTAATTGAAAACATTTTGGTTTTTAATATTTCTAATCGAAACTCGATCAATTCGAGGGCCTATAACTTTAATTACTGATCGCTTAATCACGTCCATTTAAACAAGACCCATTGCACTGAAATACGGAGTTTCTAAAAGTCACATATACTAGTTCAATAGAACTTCCGAAGGAACTTCCCCAACGGTAAATTACACCCTACAAACCCAGAACAAAAAAAACCCATTGCGTTTTGGGAAACTTCTCGACGAGAAAATACTTTAAAAATCTTTCTTGTCTGTTTACGTTAAAGACATTAACTTTCTTAAGTTTAACCCATAGATGCTGCCACTTACCACGAGGGGCGAAAATAGTAAATAATTTAGAGGAAGACTGATTTAAGCGCCAGTAAAATCTAATAATTTAAATGAAATAAACGTTTATAAAATTAGGACGATTTTTTTGTCAATGCTTTACATACTTTTTAGGGGGAAATCAAATTTCATTACAAATTTAAACACAATTTGTATTTCAGGGCCGCCAAAATATGGTCTAAGATCTACCAACGCTTGCCCCCCCCAACTTATCCCCAAAGGCACCGGTTTTAATTCGTAACTTGCCAGGGGTGAAAACGCGGTAAATTTTTTAGACGACTCTGAGAGAGCACATTTCAGAAAGTGCATTTAAAGGGCAAACAAGCTGTAAAATTTGGTCCGCCAAATGTTGGAAGGGGGATCTTTTTAGGCTGGGGTAGGGGCGAACACATTTTTTTTATTAAACTTTTATAATCGCAATCAAGCGATGCCCATGCCTTTTCCCGGGAAAAAAGAACCAGGGCTTGCGTATGGGGATTTGGAGACGAATAACCTCCTTTCTTCCAAGCCCATGAAAAGATTTCAAATTCTCGATTTTGGGGGGCACAGGAGTGGGGACCAGACAACAAATGTGGTCCTGCGCCACAATGCGTAGGGGCAAAATGGCATTTTCCCCCCCTCTGTATGAGACCAGAAAATCGACTACAAACGATTTATCGCTTCACGTTCCTCGACAATGGGGAACAACTGCGGGGAGGGTCCCCAAACACAAAACGAATTAAAAAACTGGGTTAAAAACTAAAAAATTTTTCCTAACGTCTCAGGTCAATTTGACCCCCAGTCTCGAACATGAAGTCATCCCTAGAATAAATAAAAGGGAATTTTGGCATAACAAAGAAGGGACTTTTTTCCCAGGAAAATCTTTCTATCTTAATAGAGACACTACTTTACAATCGACCAAGATAGTCTCCCTTTAGCCCGGCGTAAATCTTAGACCATCGACCTAAATCGATTTTGTTTTCCCCTCTAACGGCCAAGAACTCACGGCAATAAATGAGTGCTGGCTCCGTATCTAAAAGAGCAACACAACTTTTGGGGGCTACCTGGATCGAACTACAGGGTAGACATGGGGTTTAATACAAGTGGGAAAGACCGACCACACACGAGCGCGCCCTAAATTTTTCCCGATCTACACTGTTTTCTGTACTACCCAGCTTCTACACCGAAAACATCCGGGGGCGCGAGAGGTCGCGGGTGCAGGTTGTCAAACCCGAAGGCCTAAGTTGTCCCTAGGAGTGTTAGCATGCGATCGCCCGGTAGTACAGCGCTAAGACAGGCCGTATTCAAGGTGGGGATTGAACCCGCCGCGGGGTTTAATGCCCCCGGGCCATGCGCACTTAAATACTCCTTTGGGGCGAGAGGGGTTTTCAATCGAAGATGCTAAGAAAAATTTTCAAGTACCGTACAGGGTTTACAGAAATAAAAAAATGTCCCCGGGGTGAGGGGTCCCACATTCTAAAGGGATAAATCAACATCGACTTTCCCCCAGACCACTATTGAAACTTGAGCTGCCTCGTATAGAAAAACAAAATCTCTAAACGATTCGGGGGATATTAAAAACCGTGAAAAACTTCCTTACAAACCTTACCTAGCCCTACGGGGTAACACGCTTCTAAAATGAGTCAGTAAGTATCCCAAGATAAACCATTTTTGAATCCCACGGGAAAAACAACGGGGTTAAAAAAACCAAATTTTTTGGCCCAAAACACAGAATCAAAAATTCCTATCACTCGCAAATTTTAGAAAATTTGCTCTGTTATCTCAACCTAAATTTAAACAGAGAGCGTGACTTACCGCGCAAACAGGGTCCGATTCAAATCCCAAAGTACTTTGTTCTACATTTAACTAGTAAGGGGGGTGGAGGGAGCGGTAGCGTTTGAAGGGGGGTGGATTCCCATCCTCATCCGTCCTTTTCCCCGAGTCATCTCACCCCCCCCCAGCCCCGCTAATCTCCCCACATAGCTTAGACTAGGCTCACCCACATAGCATTGGGGGGGAAGGGGACGCCCCTTGAAGTCGCCGCTTTCAACTCTCCCCGGGTCAGCGGGAGACAGCAGCTTTGATGTGGGCAAATGGACAGGCGTCGCAGGGTGTCCCATGGTCACGGGGTCAGAAACAAAACAAACAAAATCATCTATATCAAACATCCAACAAAACTGCAACAGGGGGACCCCATTTTCCTCCTAACATACCTAAAACCCATTAAGGGCCCCACTCAACCGCGAGAGCAGGGGGCGCTTCTCTCTTGTAACCCCCCCCCCTTTATATGATTTGATAGGTTCAAATTTTAAAAAAAAAGGTAGGCATTACAAGAGAGTTTATTTTTTTCTAAAACAACTAGCAGACATACAAAAGCGAGGCCTCTAGGAAATCGAGTGATGCCGAAAGGGCCGAATAAACAAAAAAATAAAAGGACAAGACCCCAAGTCGTTAAGGAAAAAAAATGATTTTAAACCAACGTAGTCTAATTAAATTTACCCTCGCAGAAGGCGACCCAAACCCAGCAGGAAAGTTAAATACAAGTAATATGTAAGGTCACACGACCGGGGGATCCGACACAAATTGACATAAGTATGAAGTTTTTATAATAGACTGCCCTTGTAAGGCGCGACAGAGAAAATGATTTACCTAAACCCAACCTTTACAATAATCCCAATCAAAAATTTGTTTAATCTAATTTATTTTTGTAATAACCAAAGGCTGGGGGCACGGGGTCGCGCCCCCCCCATTGATAACATTTAAAAAGAAACCAACGTAACAAACCTTAACTTTTAGCAAGCAAACAACTATTTTTTAAAAAAATTACACGTTAAAAAAAAAAATTAGGCCCCAAATGGGACAAGCTAAAGTTCCTAGGCCCCAAGAGGGCCATCTAAAATTCCAACCCGTCCCGGGGGGCGGACACAACGTTTAAAAACAAAAAAAAAAGCTAGCGCATAAAAACCCTAAAAGGTGACAGGCAAATCCGCAGTCCCAGAGAAATATAGCTATTAGTAATCAAATTTTTATTTAAAGTTGAAACTTAAAATTTTTGAAAAAATTTAACCCAAACAAAATTTAGAAAAAGTCGAAAAACGACCTACGTCAAATCTAAGACAAGTTCTCACCAATCGAGGCAGAGAAATGAGTGACACACACACATTTCCCGCCGTTATATACGTACAAAGTCAATCACGGTTCACAAAAACCCGGGGAAACACACTGGGGCAAGGGGGAGGGGGGTAGTTGCCGACAGAAATCTCGATTATTTCCGTGATAATTCAAATCACGGGCCCCGGTGGAGAGTCTTGTTTTTATCGAACACAAACCCTCGGGGCTACGGGTTACGCACTTGATTTTCAATTGTCCGATCTTTCTCTAATCGGGGGCCCCGACCACGGGCGGGATAAGGGCCCGGATGTATGGATTAGTGCGCGTGTTTCATGAAGTGAGATCCAGCCCCCCGTCAAAGGGGACCAGACAGGTAGCCAATCTCCATGTTTGCATTATTTTGGACAACGTCAATCTAAATTTAAGGTTGTAAGTCCAAAATTTTTTCCCCTCTAAAGCCTGAAAATTAAAAAAAAAAAAAATACTTGGGTTTTACTCGGTTAGAAATTAAAAACAATAAAGTTAATGCCAGAATGAACTAAAAATGTTTTTCCTTGGGTAAAAAGATAAAAGAATAATATTCTTAGGTCATGGTGTAAACATTTGTACTCAGGCATGTCTGACCCTTTATTACTGTATTTTAATCAATTAAATGGGAAAACTGCAAAAATATGAAAACTTGGTTCAATTTGGCATGGATTTTTTTTTGTAGACTTGGTTCAAAATAATGGATCTTTAGTATAAAGGTTTTATTTTCAATGAAATAAATGTTTTTTTTAAATATTTTAAGAAAAGGCACATAATATAAAGACATTGTACATTATAAATGAGCAAACATTGTAATAGTCAATAAAGAACAATGCTATGTTTATTCTATTTCATTATCCTCCTCATCATAGTTTACAGGGTTTTCTTAAACATTTTCATCCACTCAAGCTCTGAGGTCATTGCTTCAAGTACTTCTGTTTCTCCTTTTTTGAATATTTTTTTGATAAACTCGGGGTATGTTGGTGGCACAAATCTAACATCAACAGCAGGTCCGACCTTTTTTTGCCGCTGTCAGGGATTTGCCATTAGGATACTTGACACAAAGCGGTAATTGGATACAAAGGGACTTGTGGTTTATCTTCCTTCTTCGAGGATTTCTTCGAAGATTTTTGTCGTACATTCTCCTTCGGAGAGTTTTTTCAATCCTTTCGGAAGACTTTTACTAAAGTTGATGGACTGATATAGAACACAATCGCTATGCGAGTACTTGTACTCCATAACATAGGGTTTGTCTTGCGTTACCTTCAAGCACCTTATCTTAAGCCACTTAACTTTGTCTTTGCCAAACTTTTTCCCTGTTGGTCAGGGCAGATGTCACTTTTTTTGTTGTTATCAAGTCAGCAGTCTCCATTTCAATCACATAAAACCCCAGTCTTCTTAGTTCTGCTTGTCTTAATATATAAACCCAGTTGATGTGGAACATAGATGTGTTCATGGCGGCGCATGCTTTTTTCAATATGACCGAAATCTGTAATCGTTCGGCAAAAAACTATTTCAGATATTGGGAACTTTTGCTCAATTTCTTTGATCTGGTTCGATGGATCCTGTACTATACGCATGAGGAGGGCCACCATCTTGAAATTTCTATTTTGTCGCCAAACGCGAGTCAGACCAAAGAACGATTTTTTTCCTTTGTAGGATGAGAAGATATATATTTAAGAAGGCAAGAGCCTATTTCGTCAGGACCACGACCGGCTTGACATTCTTGCCATAAATGCATGGTGCCCTTTGATGTAGCACAGTCATGCACACCTAGGTTGTAGGTTGACAATTGCCTTTTATAATACACAACTCCTGTAGGAACTTTCGGGAGAGAAAATGTCTTTTGCAAACCAAACGTTAAAACGGTACATTGACCATCTTCTGCAGCCTTTTTGTCGCGTTTCATTGCGGTTTGTGATGATTCGACCCTTCCTGTGGTGAAATTTAGTCTCTGTTTTTAAAGCTGTCAAAACCATCTGCTTTTCCTCGTTGTCTGGTTCAGATTGGGGATAGCCTTTCTCCTAACATTGAAAATGTCGCAGGTTTTACATGTGTCTTTATGAGGAGGCTTAAAGCCCAAGTTAAAATCTCTATAAGAGATCTTTTCATACATTGACTGACAAACAATATGCTGTGTGAAATTGTCAGCCAACATTTTTTCTTTGTACAATCTATACATTAAACTTAAATTCAATTCAGCCCCCAAATATTTTTGTTTGGATTGTCTCTAAGGGAATAATGGCTCGTATATGCAGGAAGAGAATTAATGTGTCTTCTAACGAGTGCTACACCGATATTCAGGAAGTTTGTTTTGGGGGGTATGACGCCCCCTGTTGTCTACAATATCACCAGCATGAAATTTTTTTAAAGGGCTCTATGCACCCTCGCACTATCTATTTGACGCGTTTGCAGAAACATATTCTTAAAAAACTTTCACATCCACACCTTGACATGGTAGGAAATAGTTACGGGGATACACCCTCTTTGAATTGTCTGCAACCCTTTTTTCAGCTTTTTCTCGTACTTTTACTGATCGACTAATGATAGCATTTTGTGAGTCAAATGATCCTGAATTCCAAAATAGCCCAAATAACTTTTGCCTTTCTTCAACACTTAATTTTTCTGCACATTTCTGTTTGCAACTACACACATAGGCCACACAAAGAGTTTTGCTTTAACTTCCTTACCATAATGATTTACCAGCGTTTGCGCATCTTTTTCCTTATATTCTTTTTCCACCTTCAGGATTTCCGTGGTTTCTTTTCCTCCTCTTCCTTTGAGAGTGAGCCTCTGTATCTTTATTGCCTTCCACTGTATCTGTAACCACCTATCTCTTCCCCTCAGGCATTACCTCTGTATTTTCACTGATCCTCCTCCTCTTACTCCTCCTTTTCCTCCTCCTTGGTTGAGGCCCACCACCATCTATAACAATAGTGAATACACATTTACATAATATAAATTAAGAGTAAATAAGTAAAATGTTATGTCGGTAGGGAATGCCTATGGAGATGATAAAATTGTCACCCTGTATAGAGCACACAGAAAGTGTGTTAACAAGGTCTTATAATATAATTGATAACAGAAACACAGCTGTACACTATCGCACAACAAAGCACTCGAAAGTGATTCATGGTAATTCAGATATCACTAACGCTGATGCTGCATGACTAGTGTTACCAAGTCACACGCATTATCTCGAAAACTATACCCACACGTCAAAACAAAATAATACATGTTACTAATTTTTTTGCTCTTCTAACCAATATGACTTAATATTAGGCCAAACTGCTCCTTTAAATAAAGAGCCTAAAACCATAATCAACTATTGTGTAACAACATTACATATATTGGTTCAGTTTCACAAACAAACTTTTCATTTGGTCTGTATGCTAAAGTGAACCAAATTCATACATTTTTCTTAGCGTCTTATGCTATAGTGAACTAACTCCCCGGAAACTCCAAATTATACAGCTATTAAAGCCAATATAGTGCTTTAATGAATAAATAATAATTATATTTAGTCTTCAAAATCACTAGAGTGATGATAATCATCACACAATAACTTAAAACATATAAAAAAATTGACTGGTTCACTCTAGCATATGAGGAAAAGCTACTTTGATTTTGTTGATTACCAAATTCACAAAGTATGAAAAAAATTTAAAAATACAATATTTACCTTCACTTTTACTCTCTGAAGCACTAGGTTGGTAATCAAACACTTGATGCATTATTCAAACCAAGAGAAATCTCACTAGAAGATAAGTTTTCTTCATATTCTGTAGAGCAGCATGGAACCAACTTATCTGCTTTTCCCCCATTTTACCCACTACCTGGTTCAGTCTGCCACATGAACAAAGTTAAATTTCCAACTGTGCCAAACAAAATAATAAAATTTCCCCCTTCTAACAGCTGAAATCACACTGGTTCACTCTGGCAGCAGGCCATACATATATGAAAACAGTGATCAGAGGCGACGAGCGTACCATAGAGAAAGGAAAACAAGTATACATTTCTCTACGAGCGTACCAACATGCGCGACTAACAGAGGTTCTATTTCTATTTGTTGGTAGTTTTTTTTTTTCGAGACTTAGTAAGCGTTTAGCTTCAACCTGTTACTTTTGTGTTTCAGTGATGCGCGCGCATCTTAAAATTTCACTCTCATCATTTTTTCATAAGGTGCCTAAAGAAGTATAACTTCAATAAAAACAAAATCGTACAGTCTTAATTTTTCAAATTAGAGTATTTGATATGTTAGTCAAATTATTTTTACCAATATACTCTGAAAGCTGTAGTTTTCTGTGTGTGTTTATAATCTGCTAGAACTAAAGGTAAAATTGTCCTCTAGTATCTTTCCATTTAATAACAATGTGATATCACGAATTAAAGCAGTAAAATACCTAACTTTAAAAAAAAATGTCACTAGAATTCATCATTGAATAATTCGATTTTCGTTTTTACCTGCTTAGTTTTTCTTTTGTTTATCAATTCATTGAAGTATCTTGTGTTAATATCAAGTTTGTCTGAGTAAAAACTTTACGACAACAGGTTAGAATAATGCAATTGTTTAGTAAGCTTTACACAAAGTTGACATTAACTTTGTAGCCAAACGATAGGTTCTGCAATCCGTAGTGATCCCTTCTAACAACAATCTTAGTTAACACGTTACCATAGTCAACGTTAACGTAACTGGGAAACGATCAAATGGTGTTCTCGTAAAATTTTATGTGATTCTCTTCTTTCCCCTTATCTACATTTATGGATCAATTTTATTTCGAATGGATATATCTGACAGTTAAATAAATTTGTAAATCTACTTTTCGTATCCATACGTCTAATCATGTAATCTGAAGGCGTTTAATTTTTCTTTATATTATTCACAGTTTTAGCTAAAAAAATATAATAAAATATTATTAATACCGGACAAAAAATTTGGTCTAATTTAAAAGGTGCTCTTCATGTCAATTCATCAGTAAAATAAGTTATAGGCCTACCGTAGTTCACACTTTCCCCAACTACATTAACAATGTGAATGGTTAAGTTTGCAGACCATTCCACTTGGATTTACAAACGACGGGCGATATTTTGTTAAGAATAAAA